>JANIJH010000007.1:47835404-47860720 GCA_024520975.1 Erythroxylum areolatum
AGTGTAGTCAATACCTTTCCTTTGTGAATATCCCTTAACCACCAATCGAGCCTTGAACCTAACTGTACCATCAGTTTTATTCTTGATCCTGTAGGCCCACTTGTTCAACAGAGCTTTCTTCCCTGCAGGCAACTCAGTTAACTCCTAAGTATCATTCTTCTCAAGTGACCATATCTCATCATCTATGGCTTGCTCCCACTTAATTGAATCCTTCACCTACAAAGCCTCATCAAAGGATTCTGGTTCCCCTCCATCAATCAACAACAAATAATGCAACGATGGTGAATACCTATCTGGTGACCTGGTAACTCCGGTAGATCTCCTCAACACTGGCTCAGGTGTGACTGGTTGCTATTCTGGTTCTGCAGCAATATTTTCTAGATTTTCCTACAACTCAACCTCAGCTCCCACTTCTTTTGCATCTTCAGATCTCACCCCAAACTTATCCTTATACAGGACATTCTTATCAAATGTCACATCACAGTGTCTTAAAATCTTCCTATTTTTGTCATCCCAAAATTTGTATCCAAACTGATATGAACCATACCCAATGAAATAGCACTTTAAAGCCTTTGCATCAAGCTTGTCTCTCTTCTCTAGATCAACATAAAAATAAGCAACACATCCAAAAGTTCGCAGGTGAGTAAACTTGACCTCCTTACTAAACCAAACCTCTTATGGAATCTTAAAATCCAAAAGAACTGAAGGTCCTTTATTTATCAAGTATGCTACTGTGCTCACTGCATTTGCTCAAAACGTTTTTGGCAGCCCAACATGTAGTCTCATGCTTTTTGCTCGCTCATTCAACATTCTGTTCATCCTTTCAACAATCTCATTCTATCTTGCCTTGCTAAGAACTGTCCTGGTGTACCTGATTCCCTTGTCAGCACAGAACTTCTTGAATTATGTAGAATCATACTCTCCACCATTATCAAACCATAAGCATTTGAACTTCAACCTAATCTGATTTTCAACTTCAGCCTTCCACCTCTTAAAGGTAACAGACACATCTGACTTATGTTTTAGAAAATAAACCCATACCTTCTTGCTGAATTCATTAATGAAAGTAACGTAGCACCTCAAATCACTAAAGGAGAAGACTGGAGATGGTCCCCACACGTTTGTGTGTACTAGTTCTAACTGTTCCGTCTTTGGTTCTCTACTTGCCTTTGTGAAACGAACCCGTTTCTACTTTCCCAGAACACAACTCTCACAAAAACCCATATCAACAAATTTCAAACCTTGCAGATAGCCCTTTGAAGATAGCATCTTCATCCCCTTCTGACTCATGTGTCCTAGTCTATTGTGCCACAGACTAGAGTTCGATGTACTATTGACAACAACAACCATATTCGAACACCCTGCGGTATTGTATAAAGTTCCAAATTTTGTGCCCCGTGCTATCACCATAGCTCCCTTCACAATTTTCCAGGAACTCTCCCCGAACACTGCCTTGTAACCCGTGCTATCCAACTAACTAATAGAAATTAGATTTTTCTTCAAATCAGGAATATATCTGACATCCTGCAACTTCTATTTACACCCACCTGAGGTCTAGATACACACATCCCCCTTTCTAGCAATCTCCAAGGCTTTATTATCAGCAAGATACACCTTCCCAAAATTTCTAAACTTGAAATTATGGAATAACTCTCTGCTCAGAGAAGAGTGGAATGACGCACCGGAATCAAGTATCCCGGAGTCAATCGAACTGTCCACACTAAGAATTAAGGCATGACCAATGTCTTTCGCAGAACATACAAAATCATCATCTTCATAGGGCTTATTGTTTTTCTTGCCTTTCTTCTTCTTAAGTTTAGGGTAGTCCTTCTTGAAATGTCCTTTTTCACCACAGTCCCAATAAGTGACCTCCTTTCTGCCTTGAGATTTTCCCCACCCTTTTGATTTCGATCAACCATGTTTGATATGGCCTCCCTTCTACTTTCTCCTACTTCTTCCCTCGATACTGAGTGCATTACTAGACGAATCCCCGATTTCCCTTTTACAAATGCTCTCGCTCAAGACAACATCTCGGACTTCATCAAACTTTAGCTTCTCAGACCTACGTGAACTGCTAATTGTGAAAACAACAGTATCCCACGACTCGGGTAGAGAGGACACCAAAATTAAGGCTCTAATTATCAGTTGATATGATTATCAGTCAACAGAGCTTAATTGACTGATAATCATATTAAACTCGTTAATATGATCTGCGACAGATCTACTTTCAGACATCTCCAGATTGAACAAACGACGCATCAGATATGCCATATTAATAGCCAATAGTTTTACGTACATGTTTGCCAGAGCTGTCAGTACTCTTGCAGTCGTTGTCTCCTTAACGATGTTGAAGACAACGTTTCTCGCCAACGACAAACGAATTAACCCTAGTGCCTGCCGATCTTTCAGATCCCAAACCTCCTGTCTCATGGTTTCTGGTTTCATCCCTGGAAAAGGTTTGTGAAGGTTTCTCTGATACAGATAATCTTCAACCTGCATCTTCCAGAAACTAAAATCGTTTCCATCGAATTTCTTAATTTGAATTTTCGCTCTTTCCGTCTTTTCAGATTGTTGTGATACGAACCAAGCTCTGATACTAGTTGTTACAAGCAATAAATCACAACAATCAAAGAATAAGTACAAAAATCACAAATACACACAGATTTGCATGGTTCATCAAAATTTGGCTACGTCCACAGGTGGCTAGAGTTTTTATTTCACTGTGAATTGTTTTTCAACATCGGTACACTAGGAGAATAGAACATATTTATCCACAATCATGGGCCTGGTGTACAGTCCAAAATATATTATCAGGCTCTATATCTCAACAAAGCGTTCCCATGTCTTATGAAATGGCTCTCCCTCCATCTGAGTAAAGGTAGCTATCTTCGTCCGCAACTAAGAGGTCTTTTGATGGGAATAGAATTTTCCCATAAATTTGTTGTACACCTCCTCCTATGTAGTCAATGAATCAGACATAAGGGTCATCAACCATACCTCGACCAGATCTTTCAATGTGTATGGGAAGCATCTCATTCTGAGTTGATCTTTGTTCAAGTCATCCAAAGGAAATGTCTGAAGAGTCGTATAGAACTCCTGAATGAAGTTTAAAGGGTCTTCATTGGGAACCCTATAGAAAGATGGCAGCATGTTGTAATGTAGCTCTTTAATTCATAGTTTATGGTTGCCTCTCCCAAATGTATGCACGAAATGGCAGTACGAATTACTAGTCTGGCATACTCCTTCATTACTGGTTGCCTTTTACTCATCTCTTGATCTTCAAGCTTAGGTTCCTCGAAATTGTCTTTAAAGTTCCTTTGGGTTCTCCACCTCCAATGTTGTTCTTTTTTCGTTTTCCAACCCCCTCTTTTGGCATCCTTTTTCTTTCTACATATAGCCCAGAGTCTAGGTCTAGGTTTTGTTCTTAACCCTGTCGTCAACCTGCACGTGTCAGACTAAAAAATTAGTGCAAACACACTGTCACAGGTGTGACTCCCTTGTCACACCCATGACTGTCGGAGTCAATTGTAACTTGAAAGTACCTAAATGGACTTCCTGGACGGATGAAAATCCAGGAAGAAGATTTTATGGTTGTTAACTATTTTCAGTAATTTTATACATTTTATATTGTTTTATATAACTATGTCCATATTTTGTATTAATGAATTGCTCTTTTTTGTTTCATGGTAGAGGGAAAATTTTATGGATTTCATGAATGACATGATCAAAGATCTTCTCTAAGAGCAAGATAGATTATTTTAAAGCTGAAAACAAAGAGAAGATGTTTTACCATCAAACTAATCTATTGAAGATTGAAGTGACAGAGTTAAGAGAAAATATCGTAGATATTTTTTAAGCTAAATTTATTACAGAAAATTTGAAGTTGAAGAATGAATTACATGTCATGAGGAGTAGTAATAAAACACATTCAGCAAAGTATTGGAAATTTGTAGCTTGTTTAATCTTTTGTTTACTAGTTTCACTTCTGTTTGTTAGCCAAAATAATGAAAGCAATTCAGGCAATAGTTGTATGTTTAAAGTCTTACTTGGAAATGATTTTATGTACTAAAACAGTGTCTAAATGCAATAGTAGTATGTTTTTAAGTACTAGATTTTGTATTCTAAAATTATGGGGTTAATTGTTCACTCAGTAACTCTTTGTATTAACAATGTACATCTTGTGTATCTTTTTTATTTTTAAAGATTAGAAGTGAATTTTTCTAGTGTTATCTTGATATTAGCAGATGAATTTTTGAGGTTATCTCTCAAGTTAGAGTAAGGATTATCTTCACATAATCTCGCTCAATTCAACTAGAGGATACCTTTTTTCCTTGCTTCATAAGTCTATCGTGCTATATAAAAAGATTTGTTGATCTCATTTACAGTGTCTAAATATAATTGAGCTTACAAAGCTATTTTGTGGCATACATATACAAATGCAGTTTCATCATCTAGCATTCATGAACTTGCACTTCCACATACATGAGCAGTAGTTGAGGTGTTAGCAGTGCCTGTAGCAGTTCTGGCACCAACAGATACAAAAACAGTGGTAGAGACAAAGGCAAAGGCAAAGACAAACGCATTTGCTCCTCTTTTTCTTTTCTTTCCCCTTTTAGCATTGTTAGATGCAAATGCAGAGGCATTCACTAGAATTTCTGTGATGGTTTCAACTGTTAAGATGTTTTATCAGGTTGATTGTGAATTGGTTGTGTTTTGCTACATATCGAAATAAGTTGAATGGTCAAGGTAGGGATCTTGAAACTATATTGGAACCTGATATTGATAATAGCGAAAAAGCAAAAATTACTATCAGATTTTCACTACTATAAAAAAAGAATCTTAGTTGTACCAAAGGAAAGACAAAAGAACCTAGAAATTACCTCTCTGTCATTCTAAGGACAACCTCTTTTGTTATGTCATTCTTTATTGTAGTGGTCGCGTGTCATGATTATGTCTCTCCTAGACACGTGCTCAACATTTTTCTTTTTGATCACTTTTTTAATCTTTTGAGGCTCATCAAAGCCCTTTTTTAAAGTTATTTTAGACTTACCAGGTCTTTGTTTGAATTCTGGTGACCTAAAAATTTCTTTATTGCTCCTTCATACCAGGCATTAGTTGAATAATATTCCCATATGCTTTGACATATTAACTCTTTCATAACTAACTTGAAGTGTACTCTTCAATATCAACCCTCTTGTCTCTAATAGCACATATGACATATGCACAAAAAATGTCAGAGAAGGCATATCTCCTACAAAAGCAAGTTTTGTCCTTAAGCCTCACCAAATATCTATTCTCACTATGAACAATCTTATACCCTCCTTCTCCATTGTGATATACCGAGCAATGTTAGCACCCTTCTCAATAGCTTCCCATATTCTTGGCCCCAATTTTCCTTTCCATTTGACAACCTCTTTTCTCACAATTCTTTTCATCATTTCTCTTCTAATGAGCTTAAACAACCCTAAGACTGACAACTTTCTTGCATCAGGCGAAGTCTTATTGAATGTTTCACGTAAGTTGTTGTCAACCAACTCAATCATAGAATCTTCCCTCTAGAATGCCCTACAAATCTTTCAACTTTACTCCAGTTGCAATTGAAACCAAAATTTTGTTAGAGACAAAGTAAGAATGGTGAAATATAAACCCTAAAGTCAAAGTGAGAAATCGAACTATAGCACATAATGCGCAATAGATTCATAATAAATTCGTCAAGCAACTAATTCGTTGTAAACATATGGTTCTAAATACCTTAAGGAACAATTTCATGGAGGTGGGGAATTCTTCTAGAAAAAATTCAAGTAAGAGCAGACTTAGGGCTATTACAAACCAAAAATTAAAAAAATGTTTAAGATAACATAAGGTTTTTGGGAACTCGCAGGTCTTTCTACTTAAATTGTATCCATAACTACAATAGGAGAATTTTGGTTGCCTATAACATAGCTTAGGTGCAAATCTGTGTAACTTAATTATGACTAATCAACTTGTTCATTTCACTTGTAATATGGACTGGATATCAAAACCTTTTATGATTTCAATTGTATATACATCCAAAATTGGTTTCATAGGTTAAATTTGTGGGCAAATTTAATAGGTATGTATGGAACACTAAATAGAGCTAGAATCATCATAGGAGATATAAACACTATAGTGAACTCTCTTGAAGCAAAAGGTATGAAGGTGAATTAAAAGGGTGTAGACAAAGATCTGGGACAAATGGTCAATTAGATAGGAGTTCTAGATTTGGGATTTGTGTGCACTTTACACTTGAAAAAATAAGTAGTAAGGGGCCTGGTTTATCTAGAAGAGGTTTAACAGGGCTCTTATAAATGGAGAATAGTTGAGGCAATTCCCTGGTTCCTAAGCTTTGTTGGGACCTTCACTATGTTAGACCATTTAATGTTGGAAATACAAAATAAAGGGCTACAAGGCTTTCCAGTTAGTGCGAAATTTGTAGATGAGTTAGAGAATGTATAAAGGAAGCCTACAAGAGGAGTTGTTATGACACAACATTAATACTTCAAAAAGTCAAAAAACACTCATTAAAAACTCATATTGAGAGGTATAAGAACCATCACAATCCAAAGCTAAGGGAGTTGAAGACTAAAGATCTGAGTGATTATCAAGTTGCTCTATTAAAACACAACTCTATGTTGAGGAAGAGGGCAAAGGTAGAATGGCTCAAAGAGGGGGACTAATTCAAAATTTTCCACAATGCTATCTTTGCTAAGAGGAATAGAGACAAAATCGTATCTCTTGATGATGGTAGAGGCAATATACGCAGGGGAAAAAGAGAAAATAGAAGAGATTGTGATAACTCAACATACTCAAAAGTAGAGCTAGGGATTGCCATTTAAAACTCTATGGGACAATAAATGACTTTAAAGCTCACTAGTCCTTTCACTAAAACGGAGGTAAAAGGTGCATTATTTAGATTAAATCCCCAACAAATATCCTTGTTCTAGATGACTTTAATGCGCATTTCTTCCAACCTACTAGGCATATTACTCGAAAATTACTAGTGAAGACACTATTAGAACCCTATACAAGTAGAAATACGAAGGAACTTAATATAACACACATTTTCTTTATCCCTAAAAGCTAAAAATCCACATTCTAGGAATGGTTTTCTCCTTTTTTCCTATTGCACACAATAAATAAAGTAATTTTAAAAGTCATGGCTACAAAATTGGTCGTCGTCAAGTTCATCACAAATCTTACTTACGGGGCATTCATCTCTAAAAAACCCATTGGGGATAATATCCTCAAGGTGTAGCACATTTAGGTTGAAAGTTAATACACAAAAGAGCAAAATAATGAGTAGATCAAACATACTTGGAAATTGCTGGAGAAAACATTTACACCGAAAGACTAAAAGGCAAATCAACGAAAGGGATTGGAGTGATCGGCAATGATGATGCGTGAAATAAGCAAGAAAACAACTCCTTGATCGATAATGATGATGCATGAAATAAGCAAGAAAACAACTCCTTGATCGATAATGATGATGATTGGCAATGATGATATAGACAACCCCTTTTGTTAAGTTAGAGAGAGAGAGATAGAGGACGAATTTTAGGAATAGAAATAAGTTTAGAGTTCTAGATTTTTTTATTTTTTTTTCTTTTCTAAAAATCCACGTAAGTAACGTGTGCTTTTTACATAGTATCTTAAATCCACCTGGCCTCTCCAAAGGACATTTTATATATAGAAACAACGCGTGTATGACACTGCTAAATTTTTTTCCAAAATAGCCTAATATTGAGCAGACTCGATAACGTTTAGACCTTAATTGAGTAAGTCAAAATGTTTAATCCTAAATTGATCAAACCCAAAAAAATTTGGCCCAAATTTGAGCATTTGGCCCAAAGAATCATACATAGTTACTGTACACTGAACGAGATTGATTGTAATAACCACTGCCAAATTGAGGGGAAAAAATCATAATGGAGCACATTTGCGATATACAAACTATGGAGATGTAAGGGGCAGGGAGGACTTTTTACACGATAATGTGCCTTATAATGGTGACTTTGCCGGAGTACCTGGATCACGAGGGTACTTCCGAGGAGTAGGACGATCCTTGGAACATATGATGGCACTTCGCCACCCAAAAGGACTCTGTGATTGTACTACATGCAGCAGAGATTTATTATCATCAAAAAGGCTTACACTGAGATTGAACTCACAGGTGAAAAAAATATCTTACTTCAATGTTCCAGCAGAAATAAGCATTCAAATTATGGAAAAGAATAGCATTTTATGCACAAATATACAACTGAATGCCAGATCAGATATTCTATCAAGAGGGTAACCAAAAAGAAAAGGAATTAAACAAATTTAAATAGTGTTGGTGGCCTGGATCAGTGTTAAAGTTAATACGACATGAATTAACAAATCATGAATGAATTTGTTGTTTAATCAGGTGGGGAGCCAGGTAGATCGAATACAATATGATCAAACCAACAACTTGTTTAATTCTTTACCAACGAAAAATATGGAAACAGAGGTAACTTCTTGGATGATGAGTTCGTTTCAATTGTTTAATCGCACATTAGGCAATTGAATAACTCAAAGATATATACCTGAACATAGTTGCAATACAGATGCTCCCATCAATTGGATAGATCTTTCTGCATTTCTAACTTCCTCCTGCCAACATGTGGCACATAGGATTGTTACTGATTGCTCCTCATAATGAACAACTTCCAAAAATTTTACAGAGTTGCAAATTCTTCCTTGATTTGGGTCATTTCAAATACATAAATATATCTGAAATTATTTCCAAACCCAGTTAGAATAAGAAATAATATTTCACAACAAAAACATGAACTGCATGTCTGCATCAAGTTAGTTGTCAAAATCTAAATAACACACGTTTTGTGATTTACAATGACATACTTGAGGATCGTGGCCCTTTGCTGCTACAAATAACCCGCCAACACGAACTAGAGGAAGACAATACTCCGCTGAGGAAGGAAAGAAACCAAACCTCAACTTCAAAAGTAAACATAGATACAGAAAGACATCGCACAAGACAATATCAGTTTACTAAATTGTAGGAATTACCTAAAATTCTCATTTCAGCAACAGCTCTTGCTACTGCCACATCAAATTTCTCTCTAAAGCAAACATTATGCGCAATGCTCTGTCCTAAATCAAGGTTCAATATGATAAATATCAAAGTAACAAAACCAAAAGTATAAATAATGTCAATTCAAAATGGCCTTGTTTCATAAACCACACGCATTTTCACATAATAGTTAAACAGCATAAACTTTATAGGATAAAATGCCATTCTCCAAACAATCAAGCAATAAAGAACGAGGAAACGAAACCTCTGCTCTTCCCCTGACAACTTTAACATTTGACAACCCAGTAAAACTAACTGCATGCTCCAGGAAAACGCAACGCTTGTTCATGGATTCCAAGAGGGTTATTCTCCAATCTAGAACCAGTTAAAAAACAAAACGCTTTGTTAAGAAAGACTAGCATTGAACAGCATTGCACACTAAGTAGTAGCAACCCACAGAGTCCAGAATAAAAAAGTACCTGGACAAGCAATAGCCAAAATCAAACCAGGAAGCCCGGCACCAGTTCCCACATCAACAACAGTAACATTGTTGGCTGATTTGTTGCAAGGCGAAGAATAACAATTCGTAATCGGGGGTATTAGTGCCAGAGAGTCCTCCACGTGCCTTTCCATGACGTCTTCCACCTCCGTGACTGCAGTAAGGTTCATCCTCTGAAAGGTGACCATGATCAATAGGTTCGTAAGATCATAAGTTGTCAGTGCATGCGTGTGTCTGAGAGAGAGAAGAAAGAAACCTGATTCCATTCAAGGAGAGCCTCAACGTAGAGGTGAATCTGGTCTTTCTGAGTAGCACTTAGTGCTTGGAAAAAAGAGGAATCAGAAGATTTAGAGATTCCGGCGGTTGATAGTGATTTTGCATTGATTCTGCGAGAAATGGAAGAGACTTGCAGTCTTGAGATTGGAAAGTGTTCGACGAAAGTCCCAAAAGAGAAAGGAAATGAGACGTTAGGAATTTTAGAGCGCCAAATCATCATCCTCTCGCGTTACCAAGCTTCATCGCTCCTAGCAGGAGGGAAATATAATTCAATGAACGGCGTGGGCTTGTTTAGCACCTTAGGCCCAGTCCATTAGTTGAACAGTGTGTAATTTGAAATTATTGAAAGGCCTAATTTTTAAATTTAATTTATAATTTTCTAGTTCAATTTACTTTATTAACTTTTGTTGTTAAAATATATTAGTTTATTAATTAATCAATCAATTTTTATAAATTATAAAATTCTTAGAAGTTAAAATAAATCAATTAGTTTTTTATTTAACAATATCTTTTTTAATTAAATTTCAAAATTTTAATGGTATAAATATATTTCAAAATTTTTAATTTTGCTTAATTTTTAATCTATTTTATGATGGTCTAAATACCAGTTGAACCTTTTAAATCTTAAACATATAATCTTACCGATTTAACTTTCAATTCGATTTTAAAATATTAGATAAACGGGTTAATTAGTGAAAATTACTACAAGAAAGATTTTATTTTCCTGACTAGTTTTATCTTTTTATCAAAATATATACTAAATTATTACTTATAAAACGAAATTAGTACAAAAATATTTATAACGTGACATGATTATGTCATATTAAACTAAGTACGTGACGTATGACATGCTTATATTCTTTAAACTTATTGTTTAATGTATAATTTTTGTGCATAAACACACTAATGACTGTTAATACAAAGTTTTAGCATTATATTATACTTGATGTAATTCCTTTTTTATAATAAGAGCACGTTTGTTTTTACTTCACTTTGTTTTCCTTTTTTACATTAAATAAATATATATTATTTAATATTAATTAAGAATTATGACTAATACAATTAATCAATTTTTTTAAATTTATATATTTGCAAAATCAAATATCATCATTATTTAATAAAGATATTTTAAATTTAAATATCTTAAAAGTACATTAATTTAACACAAATTTAGTTTTAATAATTAATATATATGAAAAAATTTTATTTTCCAAATAAATTTTCAATTATTTATTTAATAAAATATATTTAATTCAATTATTTACGTAATATTAGTAATAAAAATATAATTATTTTGTTATTAATCAATTTTAATCAAAATTGTTCAGAACTTGATTCAACCAAATTCTAACTCCATGTAAGGTTATATTATATCAAATTGACTGAGGTCGTATGTTTAAAAAATATGTGTTGATTCGGGTCACGAGCCCCCCGTGCTCCTCCTGCCAATCTGTAAATAATCCCAACTGGAGACGGCGTTGGATTAACCTGAACTTGACTTGCAGTTTTACCTTGTCAATGTGTGAGGGTAGTTTTGGGGATGATGTAAATTCTTATGATACCCCAAAAGTGGTTGAGTTGAGACCCATTCTTACATACTACAGTAGAACAGAGAGGTTAAGAGTGGCTGATCTCAAAATCTGTAATTTGCTTCCAACTGCAACTTCAAATGATGCATGAGGGCAAATTAATGACGGTGTCACTTAAATCGACTAGCTAGTACTACATTTATTACTTTGAAATGGTCCAATTCATGACGCGGTACGTTTCTGCATCATTTCTTACGTTATTTTAAGGTAATATGACTTCAACCTCGTGGGGTGAAATCAGCCGTTGAGTCATTGTTAGGAAAGGTTACATACAATACAATTGATTACTCTTGTCCACTGGATTTGTCCTTTCTCTAAACATAAAATTATGTGATTCACATATCTAAAAGAGTAATTCATGTGATAATACTAATCATTTTAAGAACTTTTAATTTAAAAAATGCGATAGATTACATCTTTAAAATAATGATTAAGAATAGACACATTAAAATTTAAAAGTTTAATTTTAAATTATTTATTTATAACATATAAATTATAAATTATATTGTATATCTAATAATTTATTTATTACATAACTATAAGACAATAACATAATCATCAGCATAGCCATGAACACTCATTTAAAATCACGTTGAGACGCGAGATATGGAAAGATTTAATTAAAAAAAAAAGAATGTTTTCGATAAGATAATAATAGAATATGTTTGTAACAAATATCTAGACTCTCGTAAGTTTCAAATGTTCTCCAATTTTATTAAATAGTTTTTTATAAGTTACTTAATATGAAAATTATTATTTATAATACATGTTTAAAGAAAAAATTTCAAATTCTTCTGTTATGAAATAATATTTATTTGATAATGTTATGTTATTCTTCCTTCTAAAATTATAATCCATTCTTCAGGCACTAACCCACGTGAGCTTATATCATCTTTGGCACTGAAAGCCAGTTTAGTTATAAATCTTAATTGTAATGTCAACTGATATCACACAGAGCAGTAGTAAAATATAAGTTATATGAATATAAACAACGAGAGATAAAAGAATAATAAGACAACCGCGGACTGTGAAATCTCACCGAGACCATGTGATTGATCAATTTTATTCAACTGTTGGAATAAATCATCATAAGAAATTCCAAACGACTGTCCCTTTCTCCATAACAAATCCAAAAACAAAATTCAGACCGCACATGTCAATTGAAAGCCGAATCCACCTTGTAAGAAGTACATTAATTTGATAATCATACTAAGCTACCTCCAACCCTTATCTGTTCAAATCACTTCCTCTTCGATCGTCATCTCGTCGACCAAGTCTCACTGTTTCTCAACTCAAGATCCATTCTTTACCACCACAGCATAAATCTACCAACCAGCTGCTACCCACCACAGCTTCACAGCTACTATCCAAACTTCCTTCCTTTTCTGAAGGAAGAAGAGAGAAGACGGGTCAGTTCACTGATGGCCAAAAATGGCAAACATAAATGGAAAATCTTCTCCCATCGTCGCTCTCCGAAACCAACCCACCCACCAAAAGAGTTCCTTTGCCCCCTATCCGGGTCGTTGATGTCTGACCCGGTTGTTGTCTCCTCTGGCCAGACTTTCGAGCGCGTCTCCGTTCAAGTCTCCTGCGACTTGGGCTTTATTCCGGTGCTTGACGATGGCACAACCCCTGATTTCACCACCGTCATACCCAACCTTGTCATCAAGTCAACGATTCTAAGCTGGTGCAAAGCGTCGGGTGCTGGAGAACCTCCAGCACCGGATTACGCTGCCGTGGAAGCCACCGTCCGTACGAAGATTAGAGAATCAAATTTGTGGATATCGAATCAGAGTCCTACTTTGCGAGTCTCGGAGGTGGAGTTATTACAGGGCGTGGTGGAGAGCCCGCCGGTGATTTTCTCTCACGCAGTGACGGAGATCGCCCACCGGCCACACCGCTGTTACTCGAGCTCCTCCGAGGAGTCGGTGATAGTTAACACCGAATCGTCGCCATTCACCCCACTGCCGTTTGAGACCCGGCCGGCGTGTTACACTTCGTCGTCGAATTCGTCATCCGAAATCACCCAAACGGAAACCCTAGCTCAAAGCCAAACGTTTTCTTCCGAAGAGGAGGAGATAACAACAAAGCTTATGAGCACCGAAGTGCACGAGCAAGAACAGGGAGCAATTTCGCTTAGAAAATTGACAAAAACTAGAGAGGAAAGTAGGGGTTCTCTCTGCAGTCGTCGACTGCTCGAGGCTCTTCGTCCGTTGATCACCTCACGCTACGTCGTCGTTCAAACCAACGCCGTCGCTTCTCTAGTTAACCTCTCTTTGGAGAAAGCTAACAAGTTGACGATCGTACGGTCAGGATTCGTTCCTCCATTGATCGAGGTGTTAAAAGCTGGAAACGACGAGTCACAGGGACACGCAGCCGGTGCGCTCTTTAGTTTAGCCTCAGAGGACGAGAACAAAATGGCAATAGGAGTCTTGGGCGCGTTACAGCCATTGATGCACTCACTGAGATCGGAGAATGAGCGTACGCGCCACGACTCGGCCTTGGCTTTGTACCACGTGAGCCTAATGCGGACCAACAGAGCAAAACTGGTCAAACTCGGCGCCGTACCGACGCTGCTTGGTATGGTGGAATCGCGGCGATCTGTGAGTCCCGTGTTGCTGATTCTCTGCAATTTAGCTGCGTGCGACGAAGGGAGATCAGTGATGCTAGACGCGAACGCGGTGGCGATATTGGTGGAAATGTTGAGGGAGGAGGCGACGAGAGAGAATTGCGTGGCGGCGTTGTGGGCGCTGAGCCGTGGGAGCCTGAGGTTTACGGGTTTGGCTAAGGAGGCGAGAGCAGCGGAGGTGTTGAGAACGGTGGAGGAGAGAGGAAATGAGAGAGCGAGAGAGAAAGCTAAGAAAATGTTGCAGATGTTGAGGGGGAAGGATGAGGAGGAGGAGGAGGAGGTTGATTGGGAGGGTCTTCTTGGATCGGACGGGTTCCATCGGACCCGGCACCTGCGAAACGGGCATGGTCGGAATTCCAGTAATTTCTGACCTTGGTTGTATAATCCTCGTAAAGACAGGGGATGTGTAAATTAATGGTGTCTTTCTTTGATGTAATGATTAAAGTTTTGGGTTGTGCAGATAATGAATGAAGGGTTTTTTGTTTAGTTGTCACGAGTTAGTTATAGGATCAACAGTTTGCATTAGTTTCTTAAGATTTGAATCTTTAGCTTTATTCATGGTTGATGTATAAACGTAAACAGAAATTTGCATAAGAGAATAAAAACGTTTCTGTAATTCAGCCACTGTTCTACTTCTACTTCTGTTGTGTATTCCTTCCATACTTGTCCCAAAGATGGCTCTGCCCTTGGCCACAAATATAGATGATGATAGGTTACACAGCAAGCAACCTTAAACTATCACTTTCGACTTATCGGGTTAGGAAGGGTTGATCGATGAGGAACCAAAAAAACAAAAAAAACCAAGGTTAATTGTTGATTATTATTATAGGAGCAATAATTTGATATCTCACTTATGGGAATTACTCGTAACTCTTCATTTAGTAGAAAAATGAAACTCATTATTCAGCAGTGATTTTTTTATAATTTTTTAATACTAAATAATTAAATATAATTAATTAATTATAATATAATTAATTAAAATCTAATTTATTCATTAATTAAAATGTTATTAGTAATTAATTAATTAAAATATAATAATTTTTATTTCTCAATATTTTTTACAAATCAATCACTGTTAATGGTAATGGTAATCATTCTTTTCTCTTAACCAATAATCATAATTATAATGATAATATTCATTCTCATTCATCACTATATTCATTATAATTTTTATTACTATTCCTCTATTCGAACCAAACACCCCTTCAGTTAACTTTGAAGCTTTTAATCCCAGTATGATTCTTCTTACCATTGGTTCTTTAACCTTGCCAATCATAACTCATAAACATCACCTGCTCTTTTTTCCCTGACTTGCTTGATCATTCATCTTTCAATTAAAGAGTAGTGCATCTTCCATTAGGAAATTAGACTAAGATGCATAGTAGAATAAAAACACAACTTTTTATTTTATTTTTGGTTAATTACAAAATAAAATCTCAATTTTACTCAGTTTCGCAATACTAACCGAATATTTGAAAAGTGACAATAAATTACCTTAACTTTCAATTTTTTGAGAAAATATTCAAACGTTAATTTTTTCATTAATGTTGGCAAATCATATCTAATTTTTTATATGCCACATGTCTAACACGTGACCTATTTTTTTTAACTCATTTTTTTAAAAAATCATATAAAGTAAATGATTAATTAATTGAAACAAAAACTAAATGATAATTAAATTCAACTATGGACTGTTGTCTTTGTTTTTTATTTTTCTTAGATACAACTCTCATCTCTTGCGATTGTGTGTCAATTCAAGATACAACCCTCCTCTCTTGTGGTCGAAGCTTCCCATTTCCAAAGAGTTACCCCATGGATCCTAAGCTAATTATATTTCGACTTTTATCCTATGTTTTCATTTTAAAGAAGTTCCATTTTGAAGCTCTTTTTGCTCAATTTATATTCATGTTTTAATGAATATAATGAGAGTTGCATGTGGATTATTGATGGTAACGACTGGAAAGTTATGTAATTCTTGCCAAGTTTATTTCAAGATTTTAAGTTCCTTGCTCTTTTTTTTTTTACAATTGATCATTTTCGAATGATTTTTATTTTCTCTTTTATATAATTACGGGATTGATTGGAGTGGTTTGGTTTGGTTAAATAAGTCTGTTGTGTTTTTGCCCAATGGCGGACTGTTTTTCTTTAATAGAACTTTTTTAAATTATCTTTTCTGAGTAACAGGCGTATAACTTATCAAAATGTTGATCTTTAGAACAGAGTGTTTGATCTTTGGAATATAGTGCTTGTTTTCACTATCACTCTCATGCTTGTTAAAAGGTTTACCATCATTTTCGTACTCCCATTGCCTACTATAATGCTTGTGATTACAATATTTTCCATTGTATATTACTGTTATAATCCCATTGCTTTACTCTTAATTTTCTTGTTCTCATTTGTTTTGACTAGCTTGGCTAACTTCTTTAGTTGGATCCCTTGGTTCATTCCGTTACTAAAGCTTTGCTTCCTAGTATGCTTATGGCTCTCTCGCTTTCTCTCATAACCTCCTTGCCCTCCTTTCTAGCTTCTCAAACTTCAAACATTTTCGTTGTCCCCTCCTTTATCTTCTCACCTAACTTCCTTTCCTCCGTACTTAAACCTTTTTTATACCTTTGTTGGAAATGTCCATCTCTACTTTTCTTTCTCCTAACAACTTTCCTCCTTTAGCTCGTGAGGTCACCATCCCTGATAAGTCTTTTAAAGGTCCTAAAACGCCTCAGGTGACCAATCCATCTTCTCCTAACTAAGTCCTTGACCCAATTAAGAAGACATAAAGTCAAGTTATAGATGATAGCTCACTGGTGGGATTACATTCAGTTCTTAATTGAATTTCTCATTACACCTATTTTTTGTTGTATATTACTCTATGATTTACCCATTTTAAAGGATGTTTTATGAGTTTTTTCAATGATGACTATTAATTCCTTTAAAATAAACGTAATGCTTCTTTTATTCTTACTAATCCAGCTAGGCTTTCAATTTTCCTTATGACTACTTCTACCTGAGTTTCTATAAGTAGTTTAGTTGCAAAGAGTAGTAGGTGAATTAAAGAGTTTAGATGACAAGGATTTCAACTACTTATCTATTAAATTGCATATCTTGTTATATCTATATTAAATTCTAGTATTCCAAATTTTAGTGTTTTGTTATTTTCTATATCAAATTATATAACCTATTTTGATTTAATTTTCTCTTTAGTTTAATGAGATGCTTGTAATTTTGCTTTGTTGAAAACTAATAGTAAAATTCCTTATAATGTAGATGTTGATGAATTTTAAGTTCCATTATGGTGGGGTATTGGAAAGAAATGAAAACAACAAATATGTTGGAGGTAAGATTAAACGGTAGAAGGATGTTGGTGTTGATCAACTTATTATGTTAGTACTAAAAGGAGCATCGAAAGATAAAGGCCATAGACTTATATCTATGTTTTACAAATTTCGACAAGAGCCAATGAGATGTTTGAAAGAGTTGAGTTTACACCATCATAATGACATGTTGTTAATGCTTCAACGTATGGAAGAATTGAAGAACTACAATGTTGAAATCTATGATGAGCATGTTTATGATAATCCTACAAATGATGGTGAAGAAATTGATTTTGATTTCGAAAATGATGATAAGTTATTCCAAGCTCAGGTGGAACAAAATGATGAAGATTTTGATGTTATGGAGATAAGTAAATATGAAAATGATATAAGTGATGATGAAATTTATGCAACTGATGATGAAGAATATGTTATTGGAAAAGTTAATGAGAAGAAATATGGGACGAAGGTTGGTAGTGGATTTGAATGTGATGACGTTATGGATGGGGTTAGAAGCAGTGGAAAATGTAGTAATGAAGAGCGAAGTTATTCAAACAATTCACAAAGATATGTAGAAATTCATAAGGATGGTGTAGTGAGTATCGAGATAGTGATGTTGAAGTTCAGTCACCAATATATAGTGATGATGGTAGGCGCGAGGCCACTAATAGAAGGAAGGAATATGTTGTTTTCAATCCAAAAGTGGACATGAAAGAATTTTAGTTTGAAGTTGGCATGAAGTTTAAGGATAAGGTTCAGTTTAGAGATGTAATCAGAAATTATGCAATTATAAATGAATATGATATTTTAATGATGAGATCTGGTGCGAGAATGGAAGTCGTTTATAATCCACACTATCCTTTTAGGGTTTATGCTAGTTAGATTAGAAATGAAAAAACCTTTGTAGTGAAGATATTAGAAAACAAGCATATTTGAAAGAAAGTGCAAAGAAACAAGCAAGTTAGTAAGAAGTGAATAGCAAATCAATTCTTACACAAGTTTAGGAGGAACCTGAATTGGCCAATTAGCGAGATGATAGATGATCTTTGAAGCAATTACGCATTATAAGTGACTAAATCTGAATTTTGTAAGGCTAAATGGGAAGCTATTATAATGCTATTAGGATCAATGGAAGGACATTATACAAATTTGTGGTCTTATGAACAAGAATTGCTGCTAGCTGATAAAGAAGGCCAATTCATCATTCAAAATGAACTTGATGAAAATTCTATGTAGCCAATGCTTAAGAGGTTTTAAGTGGGATTTAGTGTGTTGAAATATGATTTCCCTAATGTTTGTTAAAAAATAATAAGACCTAATGGATTTTTTAAAGACATTTCTTAGAGGTGCTTTGTTAGTTGCAATTGGGAGTGATTGCAACAATCACATATACCCTATATGTCGGGTTATGGGAGGGAGAGAACTACCAATCTTGGCATTGGTTTTTAAGTCTTCTCGGTGATGATGTAAACATTAGTGGAAATTTATGGACATTTATAACCGATCAACAAAAGGTCAAAATTTTGATATCGATACTATTTATTAGTAAATGTGTTTTGAATTATTATACTTACATTATAGTGTATTTTTTCCTTCTTTTTTAGGGGTTTAGTAGATGCATTGAAGAATTGATTCCTAAAAGTAAAGCATCGAAAATGTGTCCGACATGTGTATGCAAATTGGTCTAAATTACATCGAGGTCACAAATACATGAGTTTATTTTGACAAGTGGTTAATTGCATAACGGAAGTGGAATTTGATGAAATAATAGAGCAGTTGAAGAATGTATCAAAAAAGGCTTACGATGACTTCAAAGCAAGAAATCCTGACACTTTTGTGAAAGCCATAATCTTTTTTTAGGCTTTAAGTCAAGCTTAGGCAAGGGTTTTACTGTCCAATCCTATTTGAAGTCTAGCATATATATACTCTTCACCTTAATTAGAATTTTTCTCTACTTTTTGATTGTTACTCATTTTATTCTAAGCTAAGCCTAAATTTTCACATTCTCTCTCCCCTTTATTAATATTCAAATCCTTTTCATCTTACTCTAGATTTTGGTGAGCTTTTTAACTAAAAATAAATTAGTAGTGTTACCAACAAATGGTGGTATGGATGAGCTTATTGAAGGATTTGATTCTCATTCAAAAGCCTAAAGTGTAGCTTTTGATGTTTCCATTATTTATGTTATGATCTTGATGAAAAACTTTTCATAGGCCAAGGGAGGATGCAGATGCAGCAACAAAGAAATTAAAGGCTGGACATATGATTTTGATAGGTTTTGCATTTCTCTTCTTCTTCTAAACCTAACTTGAAGCTCTTGCATTTCTAGATCTTACACTTTCTTATGGGACCCCAACCTTTTCTTTCCTATGCTCTTACTAGCATAATTCGAAAGATGTGAAGTATATTTGAGACTTGAATTGAGAGATCACAACATAAGTATGTATACTTAAAGATGAAGAACCTTGTAGCATAGGGACAAAAAGGACTAAAGGGGATTAAAGCCTTTTCAGTTTGGGTCGAGTCAATTGGCCCAATTGGGCGCTACACTTTGACTATCGAGTATGCTTTGAGTTGTCTGAATCTTAATTGGGTTTGGATTATATGAGCCATGTCTGATCAAACTTTAAGTCAAACTTGGGCCACACCCTAAGAGGATCGAGCTGGTGACAGATCTGACCTAACCCAATATGTTTTCATCCCTAGTTTTAGCTTCTTTAGAATTTGATTGGAATTCAAGTGCATGGTTTCAAGGTTTCATCCTAGGGGTTCACATTACTTGCGAATGTTATTTTCAAATACAATTATGATAAATTCTTATGTGTATGCAAATCATACATATGTTATGAACCTAACTACAAGACTGGAGGCCCATGAAAGGATCCAATGATTGACGTTGCAAGTATCATTTTATTTCTGTAATTGTTTTTTTTGTTTTCTATCTTTAGTTATACAGTTACAACAAACATAAGTGTATATGTTGGTACACTCGTCCTACAGAGGGCACATAACAAACAATACAATATTCTCTAACATTTTATTCTCTACTCTTAGCCTTCTTCTTCTTCTCTCCGTCTACTTTTCTTCTATTCCTTCTACTCATCTTCTATTAACCTCGAGATCACCTGGTAACATTACAATTGGTATCAGAGATCTTCTAGCTGTGACCCTTGATCATGGCTCACGAAGGCACCAGACTGAAAACCCTGGATGAACAAGTCACAGCATTAGAAACACAAACGAAAACAAAGCAGGTTGACATAGCCAAAGCTCATCTTGAATCCAACAAGAGAATCGAAAAAAACCAGAAATCCATACTGACCCTTTTAGAAGCCATCAAAACTAACCAACATCCTACCCCTACAGCTACAGTCGCCTCACACTCATCCAAGACATATGCTGGAATCCTCAGCTCACCACCCCTGTCAATAACAAACACCAAACAACCTGCAAATACCACTACAAACCCAACACATAACCCTCCGACCACAAATATCCTTCCACTAATCCAAACCACCACTATGTATGGCCCAAAATAGGCTTTATTCATTTTGATGGTAAACAACCCAGACTATAGATTAGGAAATGACATAAAATATTTCAGATCTATAACATACTTGACGAAAACAAGGTTAAATCTGCGACCATTTTTCTAAAGGAGAAGCCTGATATTTGGTATCAAGATTGGAAAGAAGGTAAGACAGATCTGAACTGGGAGGAGTTTGCTAAAGAATTGTGCAGCAGATTTACTAATCATACTGAAGCTAATGTAGTGGAGGAGTTCCACAGACTCAAGCAAATCGACATCGTGGAGGCTTATCAGGAGAAGTTTGAAGAACTCAAGTCTCTTGTTTAAAAAATGAATTCAAGCCTAACACAGGATTACTTGGTAAAAGTGTTCATTAGTGGCCTACAAGAGGATCTGAGTTAGGCAATCAAGAGGTTTAAACCCTCCACACTTAAAGAAGCTTATGAATAGGTAATGAAGCCATCCATAAAAACCCTACACCACCAACCTCCAAACCCTACAATACCAACAAAGCAACCACCTCTATCATATCTAACAAACCCCACTATCTTAATTCTTCCACATTAACAAAACCACAACAGCTAATCTTAACGAATTAACCATTACCAAACCTGATTATAATTAGGAACTAGGCAAGTGTTATAAGTGTGGGGATAGGTATTTTCCCGGGCATCAATGCAAACTGCAACAGCTTTTGCATATGCTCATTGATGATATCAATGATGAGGAATCTACAGAGGAAACTATGGAAGGAAAGGTAGAGGTTACTATGGAAGAAACTAATGACAAAAATGAAGATGTCGTAATTCATTTGAATACACTAAGTGGGAAATCCTCACTTACGCCTTCGGGATTAAAAGAGTGGTAGGGAAACAAGATATTAATGTTTTAATTGACACTGGCAATACTAATTCCTTCATAGATGAGACTCTAATGAGAGTGCTTAATCTGGCGATTGAAGAAATCATATCGCTAACTGTCACTATTGCTAATGGAGCAAAAGTGACGTCCTCCCACAAGGTTAAGAAATTCTTTTGGGAGATGCAAAGACATAAATTTTGTGAAGACTTAAACGTACTCAGTTTGGGAGGCTGCGACTTAGTTTTGGGATTGGATTGGATGAAAGCTCACAATGCAATCTGTTTCGATCTCAATTCCGGAGAAGTTAGTATGAACAACAGTAAAGATGCAGTGGTCGGAAAAAACCTTTCAATCTCTCAAAGGAAAAGGGGTCTAGAAAATTTTTTTAAATGGAATCAAGGGCATGACTGGACATGTATTTCTCATAATTGAGGATAAAGAACTTCAGGAGGTCAATCCCCAACTAACTGCACTCTTAGAGAATATAGGCCTTGTTTGGTAAAGAGCTGATCAGCTCTTTTTTAGTTGGTCAACCCACTTTAGCTTATTGACTTTAAGAAAAAGCTCATAAGTTTGTTTGGTAAAGAACTGGTTTGGTTAGCTGATTCAACCCAACTAGCTAATTTTCAACCAACTCCTCTATAGGAGCATTTTATCCCATCAACTGATATTTTTCAACCTTTTCTCCATTTTGCCCTCACTACACTTAAGTCTCTCACGTCTCGTTTCTCCAAACTCTTCCCCCTTTTCTTTCATTACTCTCGTTTTCTCTCACCGTCTCACCTTCATGCGATCTTGGTTTCCTTGCTTCACTCGTTCACTCCCACATATCAACGAAGGAGAGTAGGCCAAATGGAGAGAAGGTTTGAAGTCAATTTCAGCGCGATTGAGGAGTTCAACCCCGAAGTGGAAAAGGAAGAAAATGGCACTATCGATGAAAGATCATCTACTAAGACATCGCTTCCTCTTGAAGCTAACCCCAACATCATGAATCAGGTTATACCTGCCACCGAATCTACTTGTAGCTATATTGTGATTTTGTTCTTGAAACATATGTATGATTTAGAATGTAATTGTGCTTTGGTAGCGTCTTCTATTAGTATATTCTTTACTTTTCTTTCTAGCTTTGGTTCATGGAGGATTGCAAAAGCCCACCACCCTCGTCTTCTTCCAAGATGCTTGATTTTGGTTTTCCCAAATATTGTCATCTTTGTTTAAATATGCTATACTTGCATGCATAAATGAGATAACAAGACCTTGAAAACTTAAAATCCTAGGAGTGGAAGTGTACCACTGGTTATATATAATCTTTGAGTACTTGCAGTCCCTTTTCTAATTTGTTTCGTGATAAGATGGTAATGATGTTTATTTATTCATTTCTACTCTTAGGTTCTATAAGAATGCTGTTAAGATGCCTAACTGGAAATTATAAATTGTGCAACCACTATCAGATGCTCATAGCTGTGGTCATGAGGAGATCTGTAAGATTCTCGAATCCCATGGTGGAAAAGATCCAGTATGCATTCTTTCTAACTTCCATAAGTGATCAGGCATAAAAAAAGACTGATAGCACACGTGAATTACATCCACCCCAAACTTATTTATTTCCACCAGTTGTGCAAATAGAGAAGAGATATGAAAATATGATTGGGTGGTGAAATGATATGGAAAACTTTGCAATTCCATTTTGTTCCTCTTTCCTATTCAGTAAATTATGTTATCATTTGGATGGAGCAGGTGAGGCATGACTCATAAAATCCATGCTACGAGGTCGATTATACAAAATAGACATGGATAATGTTACTCTAATTGGAGAAGTAATTTGTGCTTCTACCAAATTCTTTAAGAGAAATTAGATATTAAAAGTTTACTTTAGTACTTACGTTTCTCTTGTTAGTGTTGACGATTCTATACTCCAAACATGAACTATTTCAGGGGTCATATGGTGAAATTTACCTAGTAAAATGACATGGTACAGAAGTAGCAGCAAAAACAATCCATTCCTCTATTGCATCAAATCCAACAGTGAGGTGATTCTTTTCAAAATCCGTATCACCCTGTTAATATGATAATTGAAAGAATACACTTAGGATTTTGAATTTTATGTGCTTATGCCCTGGTTATGTCAACCATAAGGGATTCCTTCATGAGGGAATTGGGCTTATGGCAAGTTGCGACATCCTAATATAGTGCAGTTCCTTAGAGTCCTGAAGCCTTATGATCGTTTAATTTTTCTTACCGAATATCTTCGTTATGTGAGTCTTAATTATATTTATGTCATCATTTAAGAGTTTTAAGAATATTCATGTGCTCACCATTTGTCAAATATTAATGTGCTAGGGAAGTTTGTTTGACATACTGAAAAGAAGAAGAAGACTTGATTTGCTAACAACAGTTGCATATGCTTTAGATATTGCAAGATAAGTGTCCTAAAGATGATTCTCGTTTTAGATATTGCAAGGTAAGTGTCTTAAAGATGATTCTCGTTATTTTACTAATGAAGAATTTGTTAGCAAGATTGGTGATTCCGGAGATTTTTGACATAATATAGATACTTGAAAACATACTCGAACTTCCTGCTTCTTTCTTTTCCTGATAGAACCTAAGAATCTTTTATTAGTTAGAATTGGTTGAATCACATGGATAATGTTTTCATATCTTGCCAGTAAAGCTTAATGCTTATTGACTTTGGTGACTATCATTAGACATAATCTGATGCGCTTACATTTTCTTGCTATGTTTTGGATCAAATTACTGCCACTTTTGGTAAGTATTATCAATTGTTAAACCTCTTGGAAATTTGCAGAGGCATGAACTGTCTACACAAACATAAACCATATGCCATTATACATAGGGACTTGACACCAAGGATCAACCATATCTTAATGCCCTGACATTTGGTAAAATGCAGTTGAAAAATAGTATATCCCAATCTTCATTTGTTGATCTTCGCAGGAATGTGTTACTAGACGAGTCAGGACACCTCAAGGTCACAGACTTTGGCTTAAGTAAAATTGCTCAGAAAAAGGATCTCCAAGGTTACAAAATGACTGCAGGAATCGATTCATGTAAAGATCTTCTCCTTCTCCCCTATCAAAAGTAAAAGATAGCCTCTATTACTGTAATGACATTTACCAGATAGATACATGGCACCTGAGGTGTATCATCGAGAATCGTATGGGAAGAGTGTGGATGTGTTCTCCTTTGCTCTTATAGCACATGAGGTTGCCAAACTTGCATTGGATTTATATGAAACTCAAATCTTTGCGCTAATGAAGTCTGATTGTCTTGTTTTGTTTACTTGTTCCTTCTTACAGATGTTCCAAGGTAGACCATCAAATAGGAGAGAACTTCCAGAGAAAGTTCCAGACAAGCAGGCATATAAGGATTATCGACCATCATTATCATCACTAGGATGCCCCGAACCAGTCAAGATGTGAGTTTTTTTATTCCTTGTATTTGTTACTACTTAAACTGCTTGTCGTCATAAATTCATAATTGTGTTTTGCTCACTTAATCTTAGGCTTCTCAGAGAGTGCTGGCACAAGAACC
>JANIJH010000007.1:47874067-47886597 GCA_024520975.1 Erythroxylum areolatum
GTTTAACTTTTAGTTAGAATGGATGTGCATGTGTTAATTTGGATGGATAAATGTTGGGAGTCGGGTTTCCACAAATTGGGATTTCGCAGCGGCGAGCTAGTCTTTCGCTGCGGCGTCACCTAGGGAGTTCGCCGCGACAAACCTGTCTTTCGCCGCGGCGAACCCTATGCTGCGAGGCGTCCGCCGTGGCGAGCATTCTGTCGCCGCGACGAACCCGCCTTTTTCCCGCTGCTGGTTCTTTAAATTTGAACGTTTTCGACCCTTCCCTCGCATGATCTTTACTCGACGACCCCGAGCGGTCGCCTTGGGATAGGAAAGACCCGGACCCAATAAAAAGGCCTATTGCCTACTTCATCAAACCCTTTTATCCTAAAAACCAAACCTATCTGCATATGAGAAAGAGCTGCTGGTAATTACTTAGCCGTAAACAAATGGTGACACTATTTAAAAGCTACATCATTTATTATTAAGACTGATCATTATAGCTTAAAATATCTTCTATAACAAAAGATACAAACTCATATGCAGAAGAAGAGTCTGACTAAACTCCTGGGCCTAAATTATGCAATTCACTATAAGAAAGGGCAAGAAAATAAAGTAGCATATGCTCTCTCCTACAAGTATGAATCAGAGGAAGCAGAACTGCAAGCTTTATCTACGACACAACCAGAATAAACAATTAGTGGCAATTACGAAGGGGATACTGGACGTTCAAGGGAACTCTCCCTACAACTTCAAAGGAGGAGTTCTAAGGTATAAGGGACGTTTGTATATAGGAGTTACAGGCAATCTCAGGGAAGCTATATTATAAGAAGTCCACTCATCCTCAGCAGGGGGTCACTCCGGGTTTAAGGTCACATATCACAGGCTCAAACAACTATTCTATTGGCCTGGGATGAAAAGTAAGTTGAAGGCCTGCTTACAAGCCTATGATAATTGTCAGAAATGTAAGCATGAAAATGTTCCCTACCCTATTCTATTACAACCTATTCCAGTACCTGATGGAGCTTGGAAACCGATATCAATGGACTTTATAGAAGGGCTTTCGACTTCTGAAGGCAAGAATATTATCATGGTGGTAGTAGATACTTATACAAACTATGCACATTTCATAGCTCTATCTCATCCTTTCACATCTTCAGATGTGGCAAAATTATACAAGCAAGGAGTATATAAATTACACAGGATTCCTAAGTCAATTATTTCAGATCGGGACAAGATATTCTCTAGCTTATTCTGGAAGGAATTATTCAAAAATATGGGCACCCAACTCAAGATGAGCTCCTCATATCATCCACAAACAGATGGTCAAACTAAATGGGTAAATCAGTGTTTGGAGACATACCTGAGGTGCATGACGTACTAGCATCTGGAGAAGTGGCACAAATGGCTACATCTAGTCGAATGGTGGTATAACTCCAACTTCCACAATGCCATCTAAACCACACCCTTACAAGCTTTGTATGGTTACCCTCCATCACTACAAGCTATAGCATTGGAGTTACGTTCGTCAGTAGAGAGCGTCAATTGCTATCTGGAGGAACGGCAACGCTTGCTCTCAACACTGAAATTACAGCTTCTCAAGGCCAAGGATCGGATGAAGTCCCAGGTGGATAGAGGGGAGACTGAGAAAACTTTTGAAGAAGTTGATCTAGTGTATTTAAAGTTGAAACTTTATCGTCAGAATTCGGTAAGTAAACGAAAAAAATTCAAAAATTGAGTGTTAAGTACTACAGCCCTTATTGGATAAAGAAGAAAGTGGGAGCTATGGCGTATGAGATAGATCTACCAGTTGGGAGTTTGATTAACCTAGTGGTTCATATGTCGCTGCTGAAGAAGACATGAGGGTGGGGAACAACACCGACCAACGAACCAATTAAAGATGGCATAACACTAAGAGAAGAACAACCTTAAGTCATGATCAAAAGGAGGTTTGTAACTCGCACAAACCCAGATGGATTGAAGTGGCTCGTGCGATGGAAGGATCGTGAAGTGGAGGAAGTCACGTGGGAAGATCCTCGTTACATCCAAAGCTAATTTCCCAATTTCGACCCTTGAGATCAAGGGTCTTTCTAAAGGGAATGAAAATGTTATGAATCCAATTACGAGACTGGAGGCCCATGAAAGGATCCAAGAACTGACTTTGCAAGTATAATTTTATTTCTGTAATTTTTTTTTGTTTTCTATCTTTAGTTATACGCTTACAACAAATATGAGTGTATACGTTGGCACACTCGTCCTACAAAGGGGACATAACAAACAGTACAATATTCTGTATCATTTTATTCTCTACTCTTAACCTTCTTCTTCTTCTCTCCTTCTACTTTTCTTCTATTCCTTCTCCTCATCTTCTGTCAACCTCGAGATCAGCCGGTAACATTACAACATACCATATAAGTCATTTGAAAGGTCAATGATTGCAGTCAAACAACGAATTTAATCTTGATTAACTTAATCTACGAGATCAATAATGAAATCTTATAGTCATTTGTTTCTCCTTTGGTTTTTGGTTTTCTCTTTTTCTTTTCAAATTCATTAAAATAAAATTATTTGTTTGAATTTTTTATTTACGTTTGTAGTTTTTATGAAAATTTAAAAAATAATTTTTTTTTTCTCTTTTTATTTTTCTTATAATCGAAGTTCCCATAAGCTAAATATGTATTATTTAATTATTTAATATTAATTACCAATAATTATAAATAATATAATATAATATATTTCATTTTATAATTAATTTAAATTATGGTTTTTTAAAATTTTAATTTTAACAATTATTTAATAAATATACCTTAAATTTAAAAAACTTAAAATATATAAATTTTGACTAAATTTTTATTTTAATAAAATATATAATTTTTACTAATATTCATTAATAAATATTGTACAGGAGATTAAGATAAATTATTTACTTAATTTTTAATTTTTATCTAACATTTAATTGTTTTGAACAATGAAAATATAACTACATTCACACTAACAATAGAAAATGTTTACATTTTTGTTAAAATAAAAACTAAAAATAAAATAAAAATAAAAATCACAAACAGAATAAAAAATAAAAGGTGAAATTAAATGGCCCTTAATTAACTTTTTATTTTTCTAATATAAAATTATTCCTTTTTCATTATATAAATAACCAGCGTGCCTTCCAAAATTGGAAATATAACCAATTTTCCTTTTTAAGTTCCCCTGATCTCCCTTTGCTTTCCAAATTGTGAAACTATTAAGACACAAGTCCCAACTTCTCGTTAGTTGCAACTCCTCAGTCTCCCGAGATCTGATTGGCTGCTACTCTAATCTCTCCGTTGTGATAGGTAGCTGCCACGATTTTTTATTTTTTATTTTTATTTTTGTAAAATCACTGCCACTCGTTAAAGCACTCAGGTTTAATTTTGTTAAAAGTTAACTTGTTCTTGTCTCTCTTTGTTTCATTGGAGTCGTGAGACTGTTGAAAGTTTTGTCAACAAACCATGTCGGGATGGAAATCTGGAACATGGGTTTTGTTTCTACTTGTGGTCTTTTCCAGCTTCATTGAACCATCGATGTCCCAGCTCGATTCTCGCTGGACAGCTAAGAAGAAACTGATGCGAGAGAAAGTTCGAGACATGTAAGCAAGTTATCATTATGATCCAGATGAGAATTCCTTTCACATGTCAATGTTTTTGGGTTTTGATTTCACGAGATTTTTGTTTTGCCGTATTCGGGTGTTGGCAATCTGAATTTGGTTGCTTTTTTCAGTTCTTGATAGCTCAATCTATTTCGAAAATACCAACCTATATGATTTATACTTTCCATCCATATTTTGTCATACTCCTCGGGGACTGTGGAAGAAATAAATTGTAATCAGATTCAAGTAGAACGAGATTTATAAAGTTCCAATCTTCAGGAGCTTAAGATATTATATTCTTCAAATCAATCATAACACTCAAATGTCTTATTCATTAGCTTGACAGTTGTAGAAAGTTGATTGCTAGTCACAGGAAGTTTTGCCCGAGTTTTATAGTACAAGTTCCAAATGAAGGAAAAGGGAAAACAGAGAGCTTTCTTAATCGTAATTGAATCAAATAATAGTTGATCTATTTGGTCTCCAACTGTAATTTCTTTCTCTCAATTAATTGCAGGTTCTACCATGCGTACGAAAACTACATGGCACACGCATTTCCAGTCAGTTAATGTTGTCCGCTATTTAAGTTTAGACCTTCATTTCATTGCGAATTTGTGTTCTTGATTTCTTTTTCTCGTACCTACTTGCAGCATGATGAGTTAAAGCCTCTTACCAAAACGTTCACTGACTCGCTTAGTGAGCTTGGAAATCTGAAGGTAGTTAATATTATGTTAGTTGGGATTTATGTAAGATTTGTTAGTGGGAAGCTAATAATTAATTGCCTTATTTACAGCTTGAGCACTTGCCTCAAAACTATAATGGAACTGCCCTTACGCTCATTGAATCATTATCAAGGTTTGTTAACTAAGCAGTCTGATACGTATGTATACGTATATGTATGCGTGCGAATATATTTATAAAATCATTCAATTAAGGGTGACCAGATCATACACATGAATATGGATTTTAGGTTATGTATTTGCTACATTTTAATAATTTATAACTTTTCTCTCCATCTTTTACTCTTTCAGCCTTGTTATTTTAGGTAACTACACAGAATTTGAAAGGGCAATTCTGTGGCTTTCTGACAATCTAAAGTTCGATGTTGATGCAAGAGTAAACCTTTTTGAGGTAATGATTTATATAAGAGTTAGTGCTCATTGTCTCTAGCTCTTTTCTTTTTATATTCTTTAACGAACATATGCTAATTTTTGTAGTGCAACATAAGAGTTCTTGGAGGACTTGTTTCTGCTCATATTCTTGCAACCAACTCTAAGAACCGGTTGCCTCAAGGATCTTACAAGAATCAGTTGCTTGTTCTGGCTGAAGATCTTGGCCGACGCTTCCTACCCGCATTTCATACACCCACTGGATTGCCATATGCTTGGATTAACTTGAAGGTACAGAAAATATTCTTAATTTGAATGATTATTGTTTACTAAATCTCTTGTGGCTCTCTCCCTGTTCCTTCTCTCTCTATTTATATATATATTGTTGCATAGTGGGTGGGAGCCTGAGGGCAAGGGGAAATGGTTGCTGAAAATGGGAAAAAGGTGGAGGGAAGAAAATTGATATAAGCTTTTATACATACAAACACACATATATAGACTTTGTTTACCTATCACCTTGTCAGATTTTAATCTTATAGAATATGTAGTCCAAGTGGTTAACAACATATTTGAAAATGCAGAATATGAAGTTCCTTTTCTTCATACTTTACAAACAGTATATTAAAAAAAAAAAGTTTAAGTACCAGATGCATGCACATTTAACATGGTTGGTGGGTAGTTCTTGGAGTGTTTTTTTCTTTTGTTCTGATCAGAAGCTGCGTCTTAATCTTTTTCATTCAACAATTACCTTTTTAGTTTTTGGAAGCGCTAGTGTGTTTTAATGGCTTTGTTTGTAAGAGAGATATATGACTTTGCAGCAATGCGAAATTATGTCGACAGTATGGAGTCATGAAGAATGAGACAAGTGAAACGAGCACATCAGGGTGTGGTGAGATTCCTAAACTTGTTGCTTAAAATGCTAGGAAGTGACTTTACTCCTATTGATTAATTCTGCATGTGAAACTAGGTTCTCTGATACTTGAAATGGGAGCTTTATCGCGATTGACTGGTGACCCTATATATGAGTCTGCAGCATTACATGCTCTCCGAAAGCTTTGGAGTATGCGTAGTTCATTAAATTTATTGGGGACAACACTGGATGTGGAAACTGGGGAATGGATTGAGCATTCATCTGGGATTGGAGCTGGTTTGTATTCCCGGGCTTCGTTATATTTTATGTACTAAGTTCCTTTTGGGGAGTTGGTCTGTTTTCTCATAAATGAAAGATTATAACCAGTACAATTTAAGTTGCTTTGAGTTTTTCATATCATTCATACTTCCAATTTGCATGTCTTAAATTTTACTTGATTTTTAAGATTTAACTTAATGCTCCTGAATCTAGATTCTATGTTGCTTTATATCAGGGGTCGATTCATTCTATGAATACCTATTGAAGGCACATATTCTTTTTGGAAAGGAAGACTTTTGGAGAATGTTTCAATCTGCTTATCTTGCTGTACAGAAGTATTTCAGATATGGCCCATGGTACTGGCCAGAAACTTATTCCTTTTATTGAATGTTCTTCTTGCTTGGATACATAGTCTCCTTTCCACCCTTACTTTCTGACCCATCCTCCATGTTTTACCTTCATGTACAAATAGTTGGTGATAACTTTTCCTTTGTCAGATAAAATAGAGATTCGCAAGCTGGCTTTAATTTTTTGGCATTCTAAACTTTTTTATTAAACTAAAGTGATTTGGAGCTGATGCTTCTGTTTAGGTACCATGAAGCTGATATGAGAACAGGAAAAGCAACTTATTGGCAATTGACAAGTCTACAGGCATTTTGGCCAGGTCTACAGGCAAGTAGCTGAAATTACATACAAATGAATATTCAATAGTTGATGGTTATTTGTTTCTTCTTGGAGGATGTTTCTGTAATTTAAAGTTTTGTTTTGTGTAATAGGTCCTTGTTGGTGATATTGCAGCTGCCAATTCATCACATCGCCAATTTTTCTCTGTGTGGAAGAAATTTGGCGTGCTACCAGAAAGGTATTTTGCATTGGAAGGTCTTTGATCTTCTGCCTTTCTCATGGAAATTGCCATTAGCTTTTTATTGTAGTGTGGCTGCTTGATTCTCTAGTTTCTGTTGTGATGAAAAAACAAATATATGTTATGAAATTTATAGGTACTTATTGGATCATCAAATGATACATCCTACTGAGAAGTACTATCCACTGCGCCCTGAATTAGCGGAATCCACATTTTACTTATATCAAGCAACTAAAGGTCTAGTCATCCTCTTGCAAACTTTCTTCTTTTGTATTTTTCTTTGTTCTCACTAAAATGCCGTATTGTATCACTTCTGTGCCCTTCAGAGGGAAAAAACATTCTGATTTTTTGCTCTTTTAAATTTGCCTTTGTATGTTCTGGATGTTCTTAGACCCATGGTACATGGAAGTGGGTGAATCAATTGTGAAGTCTCTTAATATATACACCAAGGTTCAAAGTGGATTTGCTAGCATTAGAGATGTGACAACTATGCAAATGGAAGATCATCAGCATAGTTTCTTTCTTGCAGAAACGTAAGGATCTTATCGTTCATCAAAGTTTAAAGAATGTCCTTTGAAGAATATAATGTATTTTGCAAGCACAGATTGTCTTCTGACCCCTTAACACTGTTTGTAGGTGTAAATATCTATATCTTCTGTTTGATGATACATTCTTGGTTGATCAAAATTATATATTCACAACCGAAGGTCACCCTCTGCCAGTACTAACTGATTGGCATGAGAGACTCCCGGAGGCATACATTCCATCTAACTGGACATATGCCAAGGTCTTTTTCTCTCTGATACTCATCCATCCATTATGGAGGGGATTTAATTTCTAGACCCATTATCCAAAATGGCTAAAATGACATTAATATTGTGTTGCAGGGTGAAAAGCAAAGAAGAAGAGCAAGTGCAATGTCCCTCCAAGTCTGTCCAGCAAGGAGTTCAAGTTTAGCACAAGGGCATGAATCCGTTGAGAGTGCTTGCCACATTCCTGATACTCGGAGTGACCACAGGTGTATCAGTGATGAGGAATGCGGAGTCGATGCAACTAGTTGTAGACGAAGATCGTGTAGTATGGCTGGCTACTGTGGCCTATGGTTGTCCATATGATGCATCGAATACGAACACACGTTCTTTCCAAGACACGGCAAATCTTTTCTTTTTTCTTCAGGAAAAAATAAAATCTTCCAAGAGATTGTGTGTGTGTATGTATAGAAGGATTTTGCTACCTACGTGTTAGATTAAATAGGAAAGAATGGTAGGCAGATACATGTCCCTGAAAAGCGATTTGTGTTCTGAATCTTACTCGTTTTGAATGGTTATACTTCGCATTTCGTTTGCAACTAAAACAGGTAGAAGGAGCAACCATTAGAGGATTCAAAACTAGAGCTCCCCCAGCAACTTGCATTAAGCCATTTTGAGTGTCGAAACAGGAAATTCTCTTTAATTTTTTGTCCTCCTCTCGGCTGATCGTGAATTATCCCTGGAAAGGGAATTTACATGGGTTATCAAAAGACGATGATTTAGATAATACTGCAAATGAACACTTGGTCACAGGTTGTTCGTTAGTTGTTTGAACTTGGAGACATCCTAGCCTCGTATGGTTTCTGTTGGTGAACAATGATTCGTGTAAGTTTTGTCATTTTGTGATTGACAACTGCTCGTTACCTAACGTTTACTAATCCTGTACTGAAAAGAAAGTACGGCAGTCCCATCTTAATAATTTGTTAGTGAACTAAGTGCATTTGGTTAATTTTTATTAATTAATAAATTTTAATAAACTAAAATAATTAATTTTAATTTAACAATTTATATTTTCAATTTAATTTCAAATTATTCGATGGATAAAAAAAATTCTTTTAATCATATTTATGATCTCTATTTGTAATTGTGGCACACTGGTATATACTAATTCATAGGAACTGTTAGGAGCTGGCTAAGATTTAATACACAATTTCGTGAACTCCATATGTGTGGGATGTGATCTTCTGCACCAGTTATTCTGGTGCTATTATATTTTACTCCATCTCACTCGTATATTTATGTGGGTCACATAAATGTATAAATGAGACAGAGTAAAGCAGGGTACGACCAGAATAACTGATGCAAGTGATTTTGTGCCATATGTCTTGCCTCTACTACAAACTTTTGAAACCAAATCTTCTCTACCCACTATCCAAGACCAACCCTGTGCCATTCAAGCATGGTCACAAATTTCAGTGGGTCAACAATTTGTGGCCATGCTTGAATGGCAGAGGGTTGGTCTCGGAGGGTGGAAACAGAATATTTCACTCCCAAACTTTCCTAGCAATAATAGAATACAAGTGTACGGGAGTATAGTAGAGTGCCGCGCCAACCAATAATTTTATTCCTCCTTTCATTTCGCAAAGCTAACAACATTGGAATTTCCAATGGTCGCTCAAATCTCAGCGAAATCACCTTCCTGCCAAAAAACCAAAAGTGTATTTAAAGATTACTCCAAAACTCAATCACTATTAAACCAACTTCATCAATAGTGTTTAAATACAAATCCTCAGCAGATGTACGAGTTTGAGATCTGTGAACCTTATCTTTTCAAGCCTTGTTAATTAAGTTTCCAGGGGTTGGTTGTAAGTCATAAATAGTGTATTCAATATTTTGAGGTTTTAAAGAGATTCTAGAGATTGCGATTAAAGAAATTATTAGGCACGAAGATAACTGATGTACAGACTAGCTTATAAATTTTGCAGAACAGTTCTTTATAGGGATCACTTTTTTTGAACACTCACTTAAGAGATGCATGCCTCTTCTCGTCAAGAATGAATCCGGGTCTATCACCCGAAAATTATCTTATAATTTATTATATTTTTTTCCTTTATAAAAAAACAAAATGAGAATGTTGAACGGGCACACATTCATAGGTTTGATTTGTTAAACGTTCGGTTGCAGGCCAAAGTGCCAACAAAAGAAAAGAAACATGGGAACCGACGGACAATTATGGAGCTGTCGGTCTGAGTCTGATATGCGACTTTATTTTTTGGGTTACTCGTAAGGTATTTTAGGAAGGTCTTAATTATAGGAAGGTACTTTTAAGCTATTTATTTTTAAGTTAATCTTCACTCGAATCAGGTAGGTCCCTTACAGGAGGCAAAACTCTAACTTCAAGTTTTAAACGGCCGCATACATAAAGACAGTTTAAACCGATGACTTCACTTAAGTTAGAAAAATTCCTTACCAACTCACCTGCACTATGGAATTATCTTATATGCGACTTTGTTGATTCAAAACCACGTGATTACTATTAAACCAGCGCTTCTTTTGTACTCAAAAGTCAAAACATAAAGGGTGAAATTAATAGGCCTTTTTCTTTCAATAATCATGTTCACTGTTTCACCAGTCATGCTAAGATGGCGTGCCTACTGCCTACTGAAGTCGGAGAACGGTATAAAATAAGGATGTTTATGTATCGAACGTAAACATCAATCGATACGGGGAATTTCGTCTGGTACCAACGGTATTAATAATATTTATTATTAAAATTTAGTTTATGATATAAGTAATTAAACTTAAACTTGAAAATATAAAGTTGCTTCTTGTATAAGAGCTGTAAATTGTAACGAACAGATGAAATTATTCTAAAGTTTATTTCTTTTTTAAGAGTTGTGACTTATCGTGAATAGACATAATTATTCTAAAAGATTACTTTTTTTTTCAAAAATTGTGACTTATCGCAAATAGGCATAACTATTCTAAAAAATTACTTCTTTTTTAAAAATTGTGACTTGTTATTAATAGACGTGACTGTTCTGAAGAATTGCTTCATTTCTAAAAGTTATGACTTGTCATGAACAGATGTGATTGCTCTGAAAGGCAGCATCTTTTTTAAAAGTTGTAATTTGTCATGAGCATACGTGGCTGTTATGAAAACTCTATATATACATGAGTTTTAATCAAGAATAAAAAGTGTTTTGAACAATTCTACCATCATAATTCTTGAAGAACATTTATACTCTTGCAATTTGAATGCTCTTGTGTTCTTTGTATCCTAGACATAATTTACCTTTAACCTGATTTGCAAGTATAATGAGGGCGAATAATACTTTAATAAAGGTGTCCAACATGCCTAGAACACTTTAAATTTTATGTTTTGATCTCAAGTTCTCTCAAGTATCTGAAACACCATTTAATTCATTGTTCATCTTTTGTTTTGTGGACTTCCAACCCCTTCAGTATTACATTTATAATACTAATCGGTATTGAAAATTTTGAAAAATATAAAGACTTATCAACAAATTTTTCAATTTTTTTAAATTCTCCCGCTTCCCCGTTATTTTTTCAAATTTTTTTAATTGATTATTTAGATTAACTTTTATTGTGATTTTTTAATTTTTATTTTAAAAATAATTTTTTATTACTAATAATAACTATGCATCAAAATAAAACTTAAAAAATTATTTTATTTAAATTTATTTAATCTTTTATATAATATTTATCAATAAAGTATTAATAAAATATTTTTAAAAATAAATAATTTATTATTTATTATTTATAAATTAATATTTATTTTTATATATTTTTAATTATTAAATCAAATTTTATATATTTAAAAATTTTAAATTTAATTACATTTGTTAATAATTATTAAATTAAATTATAAATTAAATTAAGATACTTATAATTATAGTCATTATTAATTTTAATTAATTAAATGTATAATATATTTAATTGATAGTAAATTAAATAATATATGTTTTGTTTCATGTTTCAATTCTACTTTGTTATTTCCTTATCACGAACTCTTTTTATAAATTGTAATAATTTGAGAGTTAAGTATATTTATTATTCTTTTTATAGGATGTTTTGATGTAATTATTATTTACCATATAACAAAAATTGAAATTGTAATATTTTAAATAATTTATATTGTTCTTAATTTTATATTTTTTCATATAAATTGTGGTTATTATTTATACGTGAAATATTTGAACATTATTGTTACTTCATATTAATTGTGATTATTATTTTTAGATACAAGGTTAAAAGTATATAATACAATTGCACAATATAACATTGAACTATTTTGTAATTTTAAAAAAATTCAGGAACTATTTTATAAATTTAAAAATTACCCGAAACGGTATTCGATATTAACTAATATCGGTATAGTATCATACTAAAATATAATCCAGTACCAAATTCGGTACAGTATTCGCAACATTGGAATACTTTCGATTAATCATCTGTCTATCTCAATTCCAAATTCGAATAAGAAAACATAAGCCTGTGTGTTAACAAATTAGGGAACTTTATAATATGAAAATATTTCTCAAACTTTAATATTTAAATGAAAATAAATATTTTTTAAATCTAATAATCTAAAATTAAATTTCTTCTTCATCATAGAGATGACAATGGGTCTGCCCATAGGTCCAAATTTAAGTGTTTTTAATAAGTCGACTTATAGGTCAAGCCCAGGCCTAAACCAACCTGAAACTCAACTCTTCTAAACAAATAATATCATTTTGCTTACAAAATTTTGCATCGGATAGACCTAAGTAGCTCAGGCCTATACTCAATTTAAAAAAGACATTATTTTATATTTTAATTTTTTAAAATTATTTTACAAAAATTAGCAAGATCGGCTATGGGCTGATCCATTATCATTCCTAATTCGTCCCTAGAATATGGACTAAAAGTTTGCCGTCTATGGTACTCACAATTCAAGTTCTTTAAACTCCTTGGTCGGGCGAAGATGTTCGAAGATCAAAGTATTTACCAGTGGTTGGGTCGGTCATGCTAGGCTCAAGCCCAATAAAAACGACTCATAAGACCGTCGGTCCAC
>JANIJH010000007.1:47886697-47900293 GCA_024520975.1 Erythroxylum areolatum
TCATCAATAATTCAACAATTCAATATTAATACCATAATAAATCACAAGCCAATTTCCACCATTCAATAATCAATAAATCACTATTTCAAATTTAATTTCCAATCCACTTCCAATTCCAAAATGCAAAATGCCAAAATTCGATTCCAAATTTTCAATTTCGGTTGAATTTCAGAACTCACAAATCACAAAAAACAATCAACCGAAATCAACTTCCAAATTTCCAAATTTCCATTCCATTCGGATTTCTCATGTTCATCCGATATCAACTTCCAAATTTTTTCCCAAATCCAACACAATAACACCAATTTTTAACCCCAAATCTACCATAATCCAACAACCAACATAATCACAGAAGCAATCATTTTCAAAATGCCATGAAAAATGAAACAAAAATAAAAAACATACACTCCAAAACAATCGCGTCTTCGGTGCCAATCTGGGTCCACGTCGGGTCATGTGCTCCTGCTGAGTTGAGGTGGTCGTGCCATCGTGTGGTGCGTCGAAGACTCGAGGAGGACGAAGGAGAAGGCTGAAGCTGGCGAGGAGGAGGAGCGGGCTGAGGTCAGGTCGAATCGTCGAAGACTCGAAGGGAGAAAGCAAACCACCGGTCGAAGACTCGAAGGAGGAGGACAGGAGAAGACGTCGACGGCGAGGAGGAGACGGCGAAGAGATGGCAAGACATCGAGAAAGAGATCGGAAAAGAGAGGAGCAGCAACATGCTTGGAGAAGAAGAAGAATCGAAGAAGAGAGAAGAAGACTCCAGAAGGGGGGGGGGGTGGATTTTTTTAGGGTTAAACTTTTGTTTTTTGCAAAATGGTCCTTGGAAAATTTATAACTTTTACAGAATGGTCCGGAAAATACCAGAATCCTTGGTGCTGACCGGTACCGATGAAAAACAGCCGGTACTCACCAGAATTTTTTTTCGGTATATTTTTACCCATACCGGTACCTGTTTCCGATCGGTACGGTACGAGAGGAAAAAATGGAACATACAAAAATGTCCTCATGTCTGCTAACGTTGCGCTAAAATGTCTCCTAGAAAACCTCTTCATTTCACTAAGGTTCTTTATCGTAAGAATTCTTCTTTGTTAATATAAAATTTCTAACATTCTTATCATAATAAATCCGAAAGGCAACGTATAGATGCTTGTTCAAGCACCGAAATCGAGTATCGGGCACTACCTAAATCGAGTATCGGGCACTAACTTTGGCCATGACAGAACAAGCTTGGATATAACCACAAGCTTCTTTGTCTGTTTGGCCTCTTCTTAATCTGAAATAAGCATAACTGGAGCAGCAACCTGTTTATGTTTTATAGCGAGTCTGAGAGTACATGAGAGCTGGACCAAAATATAATCTTTTCTCAACTCGAAAGCCTCATCTTCGACAGTCTCGTGTAGCTGCCTCTCAGATTCATAATGCAGCCGGCCAATTGAAACGTTGTTCCAGTTTAAAAGAGCTAGAATCTGTATATGCCACCATGGTCAAGACCAGTTCAAATCAAGATTGCTTCTTCGTGAATCAATTTATTACGGCTTGTATCTCCTTTAGTCGTGTAGATTACTCTATGTTAGCCTATTCCCAGATGGAGAATCCGAATGTATTTGTCTATAATGCAATGATTAGGGGTTTTGTTGAGTTCGATAAGCCAATCCAAGCACTTGAAATTTATGTTAGCATGTTAAGAGCGGAAGTTTTGCCCAGTAGTTATACGTTTTCTTCGTTGGTGAAAGCCTGTAGCTTGTTATCTGAATCGAGGTTTGGAGAAGCTGTCCATTGTCACATTTGGAGAACCGGGTTTCCAGCCCATTTGTTTGTTCAAACTTCTCTTGTAGATTTTTATTCAAACATTGGCAGGATGGAAGATTCAAAGACGGTATTCGATGAAATGCCTGAAAGAGATGCTTTTGCCTGGACTACATTGATTTCTGGCTTTGTACGGAATGGGGATTTGAGTTCTGCAAGGAAGTTGTTCGATGTGATGCCTGAAAGGAACATAGCTACTTGGAATACTTTGATTCATGGCTATGCAAGACTAAGAAACGTGGAATTGGCTGAAGAGTTGTTTTATCAAATGCCTGAGAAAGATGTTATTTCATGGACAACCATGATCAGGTGTTACACTGAGAATGAAAAATTTAAGGAATCATTGCAAGCTTTTAATGAGATGACGAAGATGGGAATTACCGCTGATGCAGTGACTATGGCAACCGTGATTTCAGCCTGTGCTCATCTTGGGGCCCTTGACCTTGGGAAAGAAATACATTATTATGTAATTTCTAATGCGTTTAAGCTTGATGTATACATAGGGTCTGCATTGATTGATATGTATGCCAAGTGCGGGAGTCTGGACAGGTCCCTTCTGCTGTTCTACAAGTTGCAACAGAAGAACCTCTTCTGTTGGAATGCCGTGATTGATGGTCTTGCAGTTCATGGGTATGCAGAAGCGGCCTTGGCAATGTTTGTAAAGATGGAATGGGAGAAGATTAAGCCGAATGGTGTTACGTTTATTAGTGTTTTGAGAGCCTGCACTCACGCAGGACTTGTTGAAGAAGGCCGTAGAAAGTTTGAGAGTATGATATGTGATTATTCCATCGCTCCTGAAATTGAACACTATGGTTGCATGGTTGATTTATTGGCTAAAGCTGGATTACTTGAAGAAGCACTGGAGTTGATAAAAAATATGAGCTATGAACCAAATGCTGTTATCTGGGGTGCCTTGCTGGGAGGATGCAAACTTCACAGGAACTTAATGATTGCCCAAATGGCTGTCGACAACTTGATGGTTTTGGAACCAGGGAATAGTGGGTATTACAGCCTTCTGGTTAACATGTACGCTGAAGTTAACAGGTGGGGTGAAGCTGCAAAAGTGAGAGTAGCCATGAAGAATCTACGGATAGAGAAGACGTGCCCTGGGGCCAGTTGGATTGAGATGGAAAGAAAAATATATCGGTTTGCAGCATCTGATAAATCTCACCAATCTTCTGATGAGATTTGCTCGATATTGTATGAATTGGATGGTCAGCTAAAGCTAGCAAGCTATGCGCCTGAATTTTCTTCAATGCTGTAGCACAAGTATGAACATGTGGACAGTACCTTCTCACATTTTTGCTTTTTACTGCAATCACGAAATATTCTTGTTTTAGATTCCTTGCAATAACATTGACAACATATAGTGATGTGATGATGTCTGTTGGTGTTGGCCAGCACAAGGTAGGAATACCATAAATTCTTTTTTCAGCTACTTAGGATCAGGGTAAATTTGAATTATATGTCGGGTGAAAAGCAAGAGGATTCTAGATTAACAAGCTTATCTAAACAGAGTTAGTATTTTAGCTGCGTTCTTCTCATGATATGATGGCAAAATCGGCCACACTGGCCAAATTTAGACTATTTTTTAAAAATTATATCGTTTAATAAAAAATAATGTCATTTTTTATTTTTTAAAAATATATATATATGATGGGTTAAATTTGCTCAACCTACTTGTGACCGACGAGTCATGGGCCGACCCATCTTGACCGTAAGCCACATTATTCATGATCCGGCCCGGCCTATTAACTTCCTTGTTACCAAGATTATTACTTACAATTTCTGTTAATATTTTGCGTTGAGCAGGCGGTTAAGTTGATGACCATGGCTAGGATGTCTATTCAACGTCCAAGACCAATAGATTGCCTATGACAAGTCATGTCCTATCTTTTTGAGCATATCTTCATCACAAGGTGCTTTGTCAGACTTCTTGATACAAAATATGGATGTGAGACATTACTGACATATTTAACAGTATCCTGTTCATTGTCAGATTAACCTTCAAAACCTGTTCTCGGGTCGGGACCAGGTCACCAGAAGTGCATGAAATTCCATATTGGGCTGTTGTAAAGCAGGTAAGTACGTTTGAGCTTTGAGGACTTCAGTCAACAAATTTTGGTGCTTCCACTCACGTTTCTTCCATCCGAAGAAGAAGACAGTCAAAGAGAATGATGGGTGTTATCCAAGCTGGGCAGCTGGGGATGATCCAAATGTCAGAATATCATATGAGGTACTAGATTAAACAATTGTCTCAAGGGGTGACTGAGTTGATTGGATACAAGTGAATAGAAAGTTCCTTCGTGGGGAAGAAGAAGAAACTATGATTCTGCTTTCAAGGATGTTATGCATAAATGATTCGAAATGAAGAATTACGCAGGTTATGTTTGGAGGCAGTCTTTTACAAGTACTAATAAGCAAATGTCTGTCAATATCTTATGGTTGCAAAGGCAGGCTTCTAATCAATCACAGACTTTTGTTTACAGTTAGAAAAAAGCATGAGATGCAAAAGGTGAATGTTGTAATTCATAAAAGGAATATTTCTGAAGCCATCTATAACTCAAAAATCTTAATATCCCCCAAGAACCAATTGCTGCTTTCGTCAAACAGTATCATATCAAGTACAGAATTAGACTGACGCTCCTGCAATCTTGCAGGAAACAACTACTAAGAATGCCTGCATCTATAGCCAACAAGACTTCCCTGAATCTATTAACGTGCATGCAACTGTTAGCTGGATGAAGAAATAGGCCAAACGCAATCAGTTGACAAAAAATTAATTGAAGTCATTTTCACGAGTCTAGCACCTGATCCAATGGTCTAACTGTACCATGCAGAACCAAATAATCTACTTCAGCTGCCTTATCCTACACATATATCATTGCTTGCAAAGTAACCATTCACATTCACATAACTTCATACAACTGTTGTGCAGTTCAAAAATAGCACAACAGACGAAGATTCTTAACTGCTTATACTTCCAAACCTGAATGATCAACTTTGTTCTATATATCATCTATATTCAACAAAGACTACAATCCTGTCTCACAAGAGATTACAATCCTGTCTCACACTCAATGTGGACCTCAAATGATTAGAAAGAGTCACAATCCGACAGTTTTCAAGATTAACCCTGTAAAAAAAATGTAATTGGGCAGTTCAAATTGTAAACAATATAACATCACCAGTTTATTAACTCTGCACCATTAACCGATTCCTCTGGAGATTCTCTCAGATAAATCTGAAGCAAGTGCATGCATGTTGCTCTCATGACAAGCAGTCATAAACGCTGCCAAAGTCACATGATCTACGTTGCACTCCTTGTCCAATAATTTATGGAAGAACAATACAGCAATGCCAACTTTCTTCTCACTACAAAGCTTCCTAATCAATGTATTAACCGTTCGAATCCAGAACCTTTTGTCTAGCCTCTCTAAGATGATCATTGCTGTAGCAGAATCATCTTGATTACAATACTCATAAGCTAATGTTAGCCTTGTAACTTCGCATGGCACCAGCCCTTGGTCAACCATGGTATCATACAGCTCCCGAGCCTCATTCAACATAGACTCTTTGCACAACCCGCTTATTAAAGCTCCATAAGTAAGATTATCTGGCATACAACCATGAACATTCATCTCATGGAAGAACTTTATAGCTAAATTGACGTTTCCCCCTCGGCAATATCCACAAATCATGGATGTAAACGTTTCTTTAGTTGGAACTAATCCAAGTCCAACTAATTCCTCAAAAAGTTTCTCACATTCACCCATTCTCTTTTTCCTACAGAAGAAAGCAATCAGAGTATTGTAAGTATAAATATCAGGTGGCAAGCCAGATTTGAACATCTTAGTTAACAAAGCAAGAGCTTGTTTATCATCAGCTCGCCTACAATGCTCAGATATGAGAATTGTATATGTTACTGTATCAACTTTCAATCCACGTTCCATTCCCCTTATCAGCAGTTTATATGCCTCTTGAATCCTTTGTTTTTTACAGAGTCCATCAACAAGTGCGTTGTACGTGACAATTGTTGGATTGAAGCTTTCTTTTCCCATTAGATCCATCAACTCATATGCTCTACCAAAATTACCTGCCTTGCTGTGGCCTTCAATAAGACAAGTGTAAGTCTTGGTGTTCGGAACTAATCCTTGTTCTTTCATTCTGCTAAATAACATCTCTGCTCTATTCAGCTTTTCTTCTTTGCAATACCCAGAGATCATTGACGTATAGGTATGTACATTTGGCTTGTAATGATCACTTCTAACAAGCTTAAGAAAGAGCCTAAATGCTTTTTCAGTCCACCCCTTCTTGCATAGTCCATCAATTAGTGATGTATGAGTGTAAACATTTGGTTTCCATCCTTTCCTAACCATATCCTCCAACATCTCAAATGCTTGCTTAATCCTACCCATTTTGCACAATCCATTAATCAAAGAGGAATAATTGATCAGATTTGGTTTTAAGCCCATTTTAACCCATTTATCAAAATACCATAACACTCTGTTCACAAAACCTTTCTCAGAAAATGTGCTCATAATCAAAGTACAAGTAGCATTATCAACAGTTAAACCACTCTCAACCATATCCTTCAACCACCTATCTGCATCTGAAACTCTACCCATTCTACAGTAACAAATAACCATCAACTTATAAGAGCTAGAATCAGGAAACAACCCATTCTGACACATATCACTGAAAACATTCTCCGCATAGTCAACTAAGCCCATCTCACAAGCAACTCCAATGGCACAATTCAGCGTCCTAGCACTCAATCGCAAGCCATGTTTTTGCATCTCGAGAACCATGCAAACAGCCTCCTTTAACATTCCAACCTCAGCAAAATTTCTCATCAAGTGATGCATAACTTCGTTGGCTCTCTCCAAATTGCCATTAGCAATAAAAGAAGTTGCACAGACTATGTATAACCTCATAAAGTGCCTAAATTTAGGAAACCTGACGGCCCAATTGAAGAAACTCAAAGCCACCATCGAACCCGCTTCATTTGCAAGGGAAGCAACAATTGTAATAGCATGTTCATGAGTCAAAGAATCAGGGTCAACCTGGAGATGGAGATGTCTTTGCTGGAAGTAGGATTCACAAATCAGTGAACAAATGGACCTAACCGGAGACGTGGGTGCTTGTGGTGACGGAGGCGATAGTGAAGATGGGGTCTGATCATTGTGATTGGAGCTATGGTAATAGCATGTGGGATTAAGAGAGAGGAAACACAGAAGGGGGTTGTAGCAGAAAGCATTGGGAAAGAAAAGTTTGTTTCTCAGTGCAAAACTGAGAAGAGAGACCATGAAGGTTCCAACTTTCTGTTGTGTTTTTTTGGAGAAAACTAAAACCAGCAAAAGCCATTAAGAAAACCATCTCCATATAACAAAGCAGCCATTAAGAAACAAACTCTTAACTCCAGAGTCCAAAGTGAAGCAAACCTCACCAGTTTCAATGTATAGCTTTCCTTTGTTTTCACGTGACATTGTTTCAGTGATGAATCTCCTTTCCTTCTTTCTTGATACGCTACACAGAGATGCCGTTTTGCTCACCTTTCCTTTTTCTTTTTACACTTTCTTCTCCCAGATGTCGCGTTTCAGTTATGCCTTTTCACAAAACAGTCCCCTCAATTATATTATTTTCCAAACTAGATCTTTCTTTTAACTTATGACGCTTCTTTATATATATATATATATATATATTCGTTTTCAGGTCCTAATATATTTCTAAATCCCAAATTAGGCACTGAGTTTCCTTTCAATTTCAATCATTTTAACTTTTCTGGTTACCCAATTAAGGATCAAATCAAACTAATTTCATAATTGATCCCCAATAGGTAGACCTGGCAAAACGGGCGGGTCACCCGTTTACCCGTCCGTACCCGCCCTAATAGTCCGGGTATAGGTTGGTATGTTTTTTTATCCGATTCATATTTACCCGTACCCGACCCGCCCGTTGATTTTGCGGGTGGGTCGGGTCCAACCCGCAGTGATTCCTCACCACTAAGAAAACCTCGAATGGAACTTAAACGCATGTCATCCAAGTGAACTGGACAAATTTACCCTAATTATCCTCCAGAACAATTTGATCTGTCAAACTCTCCAAATAGACTGACTTGAGCATCGGAGGGGCTTATCGGAAAACAACCCCCAGTGTGCCTTGCTTTGTTTTGTAGGAACTTTTGTTAGAGACAGTCAATATCATAGATCCAAACGGCAACGTGCAGCCTCGTCAGAATCTGGCTGAACCAACCATCATTTTTTAGTTAGATATAGCTAGAAATTTGTGTTCTGATCTTATCGTGAATCATGACTGCAATTGAATAAGATTTTAGAAGTGACGCGGAAAAGAGAACATTGACAATTATAGCTTTTATATTTATTTATAATAAGGTTTAGATATTTTAATGATTTAATTACATTATATTTATAATCTTAAATTATAATTATGAAATTTTATAATTTTAATTAGAACCACGAATAATTTAGATTAGACACCAATAATATTCAAATTAAACATATTAATTTAAAATATAATCACAGCGATATTTATTTTTAGTAATATTAGCAAAAATGAATTAAGAGAATTTTAGAAGTGATATGGAAAAACAGTATGCTAATAATTTTAGTTCTTGTAGGGTTTATATTAGTCATAATAAGGTTTAGATATTTTAATAATTTAGTTATCTTATATTTATAATTTTAATTAAAACTATAGTTAGTTTAAATTAAAATTAAAAACATAGCATCTAAGAATAGCTCCTATTAGTCAAATAAGTTATATTTGACCCTAAAATTTATTAAAATTTACAATCGAATTCAATTTGATGACATTATTTTTTTTCTATTTTTATCTATTATTTGTATGTAATTCACTAATTTCGTAAATATGTTAATAATAAATATAAATTATAATCTTAAATATAGTATATGATTAAACAGATTAAACATTTTAATTTTTATTTATTTAATTAAATAATATATAATATGTATATTAAGATTAGTATCTAACAATGTATCATAGTAACTTAAATATTAAAAATTTTAAAGTAATTTTGATAAAATTATTGTGTACAATTCCATCTTTTATTATATAATATTTCAATTAGATATATAAGATAATGTTTATATTATGCGAATTTAATCATATTACATTTTTAGCATTAATAATTGATTTTGTTAATAAAATTTGAAATCAATTTTAAGTGTCATTTTATCTTAGTGAATAATTTTTTAAATTAATAAAGATTGGAATAATAGAACATTAACTTTACTTTAAATTAGTGATAGATTATATATCAATCACTTAACTATTTTCACATAATTCGTATCATACTCAATAATTATCAATTTAGCTACTATTAAGTAGGACAAATCCTATGTATTATAATAATCGCTAAACATACCATAAATTAAAAACATATTTAATTTATTAAATCATAAGCATATAATCGATTGATTGTAACGAGCACTTATTTTCAACTTTGTCTCCAAAAAGTCACGCTTGCTTGTGGTCCATGTTTATATTATTTTACACTTGAGGACATAAGTCCTCACTATTTGCACCTATTATAATTTAAAGCCATAAAACTAAATTATGACATAGTTATTTTATATTATCAAATTAAACCCAAATAATTACAAGTTAGTACCAAAAAGAACTTGCCTACTTCAACTAATCCAACTTTTAAAATTAACCACAAATGATCATTTGTGTTTTAAATTTTTAACAATAAAGGGCATAAATTACTCTCTTTTATGAGAGAATTCATTTCTACAAATAATATAGAAAATTTAGGCATTCAACTTCTAAATTAAAATTTTGAGCTTTATTATATATTAATAAGCATAAAAAACAATAATCAAAATATATATTATACTAATAATCAATGATTAAAAAACTCAATTGATTCGATTGGTTCAACCGTAAAAATCTTGAACCTAATGACTCTTTGGTTCAGTTTTTAATTTTTCAAATTGTTTTAATTTAGTAACTCTTATCGTTAAAAATTGATCAGCTTATTAATTAATCGGTTAGTTTCGTAAATTAATCAATTTTTATGAATAAAGTCAATTAATTAATTTTCATTTAACATACTTTTTAAATTAAACTTCAATTTTTTGATGAGTAAAGACAGTTTTCTTTAATTATATTTAAATTTTTTTTTAACATTATTCAATATTTACCCAATTTTTTTACTACAATATGATATTAATTGAACTTTTTAAATTTTAAATTTTTTAACTTATCGGTTTAATTTTTGGTCTAATTTTTAAATCATTGCTTATAATAGGAAAAAACAACTTCAAATCCAATTACTAGGCCTAATGGTACACTTTGTTTATTTAATTATAAGAAAAGAAAAAATTTAAGAGAAAAACCACTATTGTGCTGTGAACCAAATTACAAGGGAAGTTCGAAATTAACTTCAAATGGAAAACCATTTATTACCTGTTTATAGCTTTGCTCTTATTATTATTATTATTTATGGTGACAAGAATATGAAATATCTTTGTTAATTATAGCCTAAGATAATTGATTAAATCCTAAATTCTAATAGTAAACGTATGAGCATCATGTTCGAATCTTATGCAATTAAAGTAGGAACCTAGGTACGTTGATATGTCAAAATCAATGGGCAAGACGTCCACTGGATTTACCAATTTTGTCGATAATGGGACCACCCTCGTGGTGCCGAGTGGTGGCGCTCCGGATCCTACGACCACACCACAAGCGCACGTGATGCGGCTGGGCCCTGAAACTTGTGTACGGCCGTACCGGATCCGAGTGGACCCCTAATGGACTATAGAAAAGACGACTGGGTCTAGGACCTAGGTACCTGTAGTGATAAATAGCATTAATTTTTGTCCGTCCGATCATTAGAGGGGTCAGAGAGCGCTTGCATCCCAAGAACCTTCCTCGAAGGCACGATCCACTAAAGCATTATTTGTTCGGCTCGCTTGTTTTTTCCTATGATTTTTGCATGGTCTCTAACAAAAGTGGAGTGATCCATCTACGCATATACAGAAGGAATAAAGTCGGAAAGCATATGTTCTAGAACGATAGTTGATGATAAGCTTAAAGAATGTGATTTGCTCCAAACTTTCTCTAACTATTTCTACTCAATTCTAACATATATACTCAACAATTATACTTTAAAAATGTATACTGTTTCAAAATTTCTCTATTTTTACTCAATTTTAACACATACACACGTGCGCATGCGCGCTGACGTACATCCACAAAAATTGAGTAAAAATAAAAAAATTTTGAAACAATACATTCAACGGTAATATACATTAGAATAACAAATAAATTAAAAGTAGATAAAAACAAAATATTTCGAACCATTGTTGTGTGTGTTTTAGGAGTTTGCATTTTAGAAATTTTCAAATTTCTCAATTTTGACGGTGTATGTTTCCAAAGAGCAAAGAAGTTTAAAAGACCTTAAAATCTGAAAAAAAAAAAGCCTATAAATGTTAGACCATTATTACCAAGAATATGAAAATTTCTTACGAATAAATGATAACCCAAAAAAAAGATAAAACAAATCAATTATATTTTTTATTTTTACTTATTTAAAATTTTAGCAATGTGGTATTAGAAACTCTAAAAAAAGTTTATCTATTTTTGAAATTATTTTTACATGTTTTATTCTTACCTAGTATTTTTCCAGTGAGGGACTACTATTCTAAAATAATTGGATCAGAGACGTATTATATAATTAAAGATAAATTAAAATTTATATTATTTTAAATATTACGGGTGTTAATGTATAAAGTGACCGATCTACGTGATGGTCCATATTAACACTATTAATAGTAACAGAGAAATTAACGATAATAACATTTAATAAAATTTTTTAGTAATTCTGACTAGTACTAAAAAATAAAATAAAATAAAATGAAAAATTAAAATTTAATTAACATAAAATTCTTCCAATCTAAAATAAAAGTTGTGAAAGCTGGATATATTTATGCTTTTGTATAATCTTAAATGCAACATGATTTTTTTAAATAACATTAAAAATAAGAATATTTTTTAACTTACATAAATAAGAGGTTTCATATCTTTTACTTTTAAAAAATTAATAACAAGATTTATCATTATTTACGAATTGGCTCATAAATGAGCACACTTATCGTTGCTTGGTCGTGAATCCTGTCATCGGCAGTCGCTTATCACAAACAATTTATGGGTATTACCTCACTTTCAGGATAATAATTTCGTAGAGGATTTGGTACAAGAAGGAGCCTATATACACTCTCTCCCACTTTTTCAGATAAGATGTTCCCAACGTGATATGCGAACTCAGCTTGACATGTATCTTTGTCATCAACGTGAAAATCACGATTTACATAAAAAAAGCTTTGTCCATGGAACATGGACAAGTACAATTATTGGAGTCAAATGAGGTCGAGGCTGAGACACTGCGTAGGACATGGAGTTAAAGGCGTCGTGTATCTAATCGAACAAGAGAGGAGAGCTCCAATTCGGAGGGAGGAAGATTCCTGGAAGTTGGATGGGTTCGATCATCGATCGTTATCCTTTGATTGTGACATTTGTTCCTGTGTTGTTCCCTTCGTGTTTCGTTCTTGATCAATTTCATGCTTTTGTAAGAATCACGAGGCAGACAATGTGGTAACTGCCACAGGCACAGCTTTAAGTTATGTACGCAACTACTACGGCTTTTAGTTATGTACGCAACTACTACGGCTTTAGATCATTTATTTAATTTGTGCAGCTGCCAGGTTTAAATCACCTGTTATTTTGTACTTGTACTTATTCTATTTTAAAAGCATCAATTCATTTATTAAATGGATCAATTTTAAGAAATAAAATAGGAACAAAGTAACGAAAACAGGTGATTCGAACTATTCAATAATATTGAGTTGATTATATAATCATTTAATATTTTCTAAATTACTATTGTCTATTAAGAAATAATTTCTAATTCACACGAATAATTTAAATAAGATATTGATCCTAAAATATTAAAATAATAACTTTTAAACCTTTTTTAAATAATACATTCACACTTTTTACGAGCTTTGGAATAACTGACAAGGTTATTACTTTGTGACAAAAGAGATTTTTAAAATAGCTTAATCGAGAAATTATCTTAAATTTATTAAAGAATGTAGGATTATACCTAATCTATTATTACTAAATATTATTTTACTAACTCTTATAGTAAAACTCAATGACTTTTTCACAATGTACGCCTAAAATAATATTTGTCCACTAATTAAAAATAATAGAATGTAAAATCGTTGCTCTTTTCATATATTATGATTTAAAACTTTAGTCTTCGATTTTTCAGATAAAAAGATTTTCCAGTCAAATTATAAATATTTTAATCTCATTTATTAATACACATTTTGAATATAGATGGTTATAAATTCACTTTCTTTTGGTACTATACTCTTACAAGTCAAAAAAGTGAGCTTTTTCATTCTTACTTGGTGGACCACTTAAACATATGAGATGATACCGAGGGAAGGGTGGGAGAATATGCAATGGTTTATGTTTTAGTGTCACCGATAAGAATATAAGAGTAAGACAAAGGATGTAACATATTCTTATCTTCCTAGGTAAAGACATTTGAAGGAATATATTTGGTTCTGCCGGATTCTGGCGGAACGGGACGTTGCCGTTTGGATCCATGAGTTGGTAGCTTCTTGTGATGACTTCGACGTGAAGGTACCTGCAAAACAAAGAAGGCACGTCGGGGGTTGTGTCCTGATTAGCCCCTCCGACGCTCAAGTCAGTCTTTTGGTGAAGGTG
>JANIJH010000007.1:48003716-48015716 GCA_024520975.1 Erythroxylum areolatum
CTACTCCTACTCCTGGTCTTTCTCCTCCTCCTCCTCCTCCTCCTCTTACTACTGCTACTACTACTCTTGCTCCTCCTCCTCCTACCACCACCACTACTACTGCTCTTCCTCCTCCTCCTCCTCCTCCTATTATTACTCCTCATCCTACTACTACTACTCCTACTCCTACTCCTACTCCTCCTCCTCCTCCTACTGCTGCTGCTACTACTTACTACTGCTACTACTCCTCTTCCTACTACTACTGCTGCTGCTGCTACTCCTCCTCTTCCTACTACTGTTGCTACTCCTCCTCCTCCTCCTCCTCCTACTATTATTATGATTTTTATTTTTATTTTATTTTTTCTTTTCATGTGGATAATATGAAAGCCTCTCTACTAGCTAGGAGTAAGGTTGTGTGATATTGAATGGTGTTATTGTTAGATCATAATTCAGTGTAAGCATTTAGAAACATAAATAATTCATGAATAATCTAGTTAGTACTTTTGGTTACTTTAATTTATTTGTTGAACTTTCTTGAAAATGGAAATTTCTTAACGTGAGAGTGATTGAAATTTATTTTCTTGAAGATAAGCTAAAAGTTAAGCTTGAAAATATTTGATATACACAAAACATTCATAAATTTTACTAGTATTTTATTTTGTTTTATGCTTAAATTGTGTTGTCTAAATTAGTTTATATTATGTTTCTAGATAATTGAGAAGATGTTACCTTATGACGAGTTATGTCGAGAATTTGGAGAAGATTAAAAACGAAACATAAATTCTTGTTAAACATGACTATACTTTAGTTTGTGCTCATCTTAGAAAATCTGAAGATAAAAAAAACAGATATATGGATTCAAGGGATACTGGTCTGACAAAAAAAAAGTATAAAGAGATATACAATATAAGACGTGGTTGTGTCTCACCTCATATATTTACCTAAGATATGGGTATGTCCCTCTCAAAAAAAGAAAAAAAGAAGATACATGGTCATGTTCTAGATTGTATTCATGACGAACAAAACATCTAAAAGGTAACAAAATCAAAAGCTTATGGTTAGTCTTTAGGAGAGAAAACAACCCTATTATGATAAATTTGACAGCCATTTTCAATAGAGAAAATATTAGATATCATCCTAACAAATCAGAGCTAAATGATATACAAAGATTTCATCTATAAACTCTTTCCATTAAAGATAATGTTGTACTTTTCTATAAACAATACACTTTTAATAAACAAAAAAGATGTAAAATAAGATTTAAGAAAGAAATACATATAAAAATTTTAGTACTCTAGTACCTAGCTATTAGCACAAAATATTCCCAAGTCTTAAGATATCTAGATACTATTTCGATACCTAGATATTGAAACATGATATCCTTGGGACTTAAGATGTCCCAATACCTGCTCTACAGACAGATAACTAGCCATCGCTTGCTCATCTCTAAACAACCTATTAATCTATAACCATCGAATGTAACCTATCCTAGGTAAGCCACACTTTCTTGATTTACAACAATTATTCACAACATCTTATCAGCTAGTCTCAATTTAATTAACACATTTTTCATGGAATTAACAAGTAATACACCTTACAAAAGGTAAAAAAAAAAAATACAAGTTTAAACACCTTATACTTTATTAATTATTTTTGAAATAAATATATATAATTATTAATCTTTAATTTAATTAATTGCTAATTCAAAATAAGAGTCACTATAAAATAATTTATCAGTAGCAAAATGGTACATTGTTTTAAGAGTACAATCTAAGGTTATTCTTACCTCAATTTTGAACTTAACTAATTGCTAGTTTAATTTACTCCTTAAATCGGTCTTCGAATCTAGAAATTACAAAGTTCTGTTACGCTAATTTAAGAAAAATTTTATCCCAATTACACTTAATTATTCAACATTATTTCCTTTTTCACTTTATTCTTAATTATTAAAATAATATTCTTACTAACCTAACCACCATAATTTTTAAAATATCTTTAACTAATTAAAAGTCCTATTTTACCCTCATTTAGTTCAATTAATACCAAAATACCCTTCTTGGAAATAAATTCCATTTTTACCCTTCACTATTTGCATTTCCTATTCTGCTCCTTAATGCGACTTAAATTTTCTAGAAATGTCATCTTCTTCATCCTCTTCTCTTCTCCTATCTCATCTTCTTTTCTCATTTTCCAGCTACTTTTTCTACATTGTTTAATCTCTTTCCATTACTTTTATTTGTCTCAAACAACCACAACATGCAATCCAACTATAAACTAGTGTAGGGTGATAAAAAATCACAAAAAAGATGTAGCATCCTGTCTCTCAATTGATTGAGATATTTAAAAAGTTAGACTAATAAGTTATATGAGTGTCAGCATGTAGAGTGAAATTGATACAATTGTGACATGATTATTATAATTATATTCAAAGGCATAATATGAGCATACACATATGAATTGTGAATTAGAGAAATGGCACTCAATTGACATGTCCTGAGGTATGAAAAATGTTAAGTGAAAATGATGTGAACTGCGTTTTAGTATGTATTGAATTTTGGTATGACTGGATTTCAATTAGTGAATTGGAATTAATTGTGATTAATTGGGAGATTGATGAAATAAAATGTACATTTGAACTAGGACAAATGCTAAGTGGTAGGATAAATTGATACGTGAAAAATTTGGATGATTAAGCCTTAAATTGAGTGACATTTGGCATAGTTAAATATTTGAAAAATGGACTAGTAATTAAATGACAATTGGACCAATTATTATCTGACATGTGGACCAATCTTGGAATGACATGTGGACTAATTTAGTAGGGGACAAATGGTAGCAACCTGAGTGGATTAGTGGCAGCATCTTGATTAGGCAAATGTAAGACGTGCCTTAGGACAAGTGTTGTGCTTTAATTTTCCCTCACCTTTCTCCACTGAAATTTCTCCAGATTTTCTCTGTATTTTGGTCTTAACCTTAGCTAAAGTTTTGCGTGAAAACCACACCTAAATCCTTCACCAAATTGCCAAGAAAACTAGCTGATTATGATCTTCATATTGTTGTCCAAAAATCACCTTGCTTTCACCACAAGTTTGGGTTGATTTTACTTGCATGGAGACTTGTTTAATTTGAAGTTTTTTGTTGAATTGGAAGCCTAATAGGTAAGTAACAATATGAGTTTTATGTCATATCAAATGATATACGAATGATGCTAGAATTGGAATGAAATGCATGTGATATTGGTGAAGATATGTGCTAGAAAATGTTGTATGAAATTGGAAGTGTTTATGTTTTGTTTTTAGTATATGAAAACCATGGGATATACATTGATTGATGGACGAATTAGGTATGGATTTGAAGTATAATGAAGGTGAATTTATGCCAAAGAAAGATGTTAATTTGATGTTCTTGAATTGGGAAAGAACTAGGCTATCTGCATAATAATGTAAAAGTTTTTGGTTTGATAATTTGTGAACTGTTAATTGAATAATTTTGAACTGGAATAAGAGACATTATTGATAAGGAATTGGAGTATAATTTAGGCAAATAGAGGTATAATTGATGAACTATAAAGAGGTTGTTTAACTTTGGTATAAAGTGTAAAACAATCTAGAAAAAATGAAAGAAGAATTGCTGGAATATGTTAGCTGTAGTGCTTTCACTAAACATACATCTGTATTTTGGTCATATCTTGATCTATAGATCTCCAAATGAGTTAATTTTTAATTCAAAGTAAACTAGAGACATATAAATACAACTTTCCTGAAGAAATATAATTTTAATTCTGTCTTTAATAATTCCAAAATCTGATTTGAATTTGAATTAAGAGTTCTGTTGCAGTATAAAAACAATCTGCAATGTTTGGAGTATAATTTTCAGTATACTGAATCAAATTGTATGATCTTGGTGTTATTAGAAAGTTAATACATAAGGGAACAATTGTCTACAAGAAAGTTTTTCATAAATACTCCATTTTTCGTGTCATAATGATCATGCAAAGTAGACCCAAAAGTTTGTTTTGGGGAAAAAGTTGGAATGGTTAATGAATTGAACATGATCAAGTGTATTTAAGGTATTAACCTAAGTGTTACCAAGACATATTCAAGTGATAATGTTTAAATGATTATGAATTGTGATTAAGGAAACATACCCTGGATAGTCATTGAGCATGCATTGCACATGGCACATATATATGTGCATAGTTAAATATGTATTTGATTGATCAAGTTAGTAATATGTACAATGTATGTGTATTTAGATGCTCAAGACATACGCCATCATTCTAACATTGCTGGACATCTAGGCAATAGCATATACAGGAGCATACTGTGAGTAACCTAAGATAGTCTCACCTTGATTTGTTCTGTTTGATACTGAATTAAATTGATATATGATGTATGTGTACTAAATTTTGGACATGAAATATTCAAGGAGTTTGATGTATGAATAAAACATTGGAAGTGCTACTTGAATGTGAATGTGATTGACTACTTATTTCTCAACTTAAATGTTGAATGCCGGACTAAAAATCCAATGACAAATGTGAATGAGAAAGAATGTGAATGTGATTGAATGAGCATAATGATTGAATTTGTGGAATGCATTTAATTCCAATGCATGAAATATAAAGGCAGTTGTGACTGATGTCGGCAGTGAAAAAGAGCTTAAAGCTGAGACATTTCTGGAAAGAACCTAAGGCTCAATGTGTGCAATGAGCCCTATTTCCCTAACGGATAAGGGATAGTATGAAAGAGCTCGGTATCTACAATGGATACAAGATAGTGAAAAGGGCACACGGTTACAGCAACGTAATAAATGAATTTGAGTCTCATAAACATTGCATTCACATATGATATGAATAAATTGAAAGCTTGCATTGTTTTGAGGACTTTTCTTATATGAATACGTGATAATTTATCGATGATTATGTTCTGCAAAATTGTAGCGAAATGATGAATTGTATGAATTTGTGTTTGAAATGTGACATTTGTGAACAAAGTGTTTTGCGATATTACTTGATGATAATCAAGTTGATGTGAGTTTTATGATAACATGAATTGTTGTGTTGTATGATAAGAGTGAACCATCGAGGATGGTTACTCAACTGAGTTCACAAAACTCACCAAAATTGCAACGTGACTTTTCAGGTTCAGAGGAGTTATCCAATTTGACCAATTGGAGTTCAACCACTGCAAATGAGCATGTGTTAGGGTCGAGATCAGTTAGCACTTGCATATGTCTTCAGTTAATTTGTATTAATCATTGCTTTATGCAACTTTTGTATTATGTACACATGAATCCTGAAATGTAGTGACTTTTTGATTGAATATGTTTGTATTGAAATAGGCCCAAATGAATTATGAGTTGCTTAGGATATGTCTGATGCGTGAAAAGCCTGTAATGTGTTATTTCGATAGTCTTAACATACCATCTCGTAGAGTATATTCTCGAATATTGTCGTTATGTTCGAGAATATGCCCTATGAGAGTGGTGTGTTACAAAAGATATAAAATAGATGTTGGAATTTTACCTATGTGTTAAGAATTTTGAGGTGGTTAACCTCCACAATTTCTTCACAATTTGCTACAAAACAACCAAAAATAAGAGAATGCTTAAGAGAAGTGTCATATGCAGTAGAAAAATGGTACATTAGGACACATACTAGATGGAAATAATTAAGAGAAAAATGAAGAATAAGGCTTCATTGGTGTGTTTAATTTATTTCCAACTAATGACTTCTCTTTATACTCCTCTATTTAATGGTTTTATGGGTTGGGCTGTTGGGATTTATTTTATCTTATGGGCTTTACAATTAGATCATAAGCAATATCTACTTAATTTATGCCTTTTTGGGAACATGCTGAACATAAAGATGCTCCTGAAAGAAAGGAGGCAACTTTTTCAGAAGGTTCTGAGTTCTGACATGGTTTCCAAAGTACAATGATGTTGGCTTAACAAGTTACATAGCTTCATCAAACCTTTATGCAAATGATTTATGTCACATATGTTTTGTATCAATTTTAATTTGCCATTATTAAAAATTATTCAAAATAATTTTGAGTATTTTATAAAATCAAAAGTGTAGTAGTATTATCTTTCACTCAAAAGTAATTATTTCTCTTTAGATATATGTTCACTTCTCACTGTCAGTCACTCACTCTACAAAAAGAGCAGGTTAGAATAGCAAAGCCGCTCTCGCTTAGGTCTTGACGGTCACGTGTAGTCAGACTCATGATTAACAAAGATAATAAACTTATATCACTTGGAATGCAAAACCTTTATAATTCCACATTTGCAAAGGAGGGCTTTTAAGTAGAGGTAGATTTTTAATCAAGTTATGTTTGGTTAGACGTAATGTTTTTAATGAAATGAAATTATTTATAATGGAATGTAAATAGATTTAATATTATAAAGTTATTGTTTAGGAGGGATGGAAGAGTTCATAATGTGATATAGTGAAATGTTATTTGGAAGATGGATAAAATAGAATGTAATGTATGTATAACAATAATGAGTGTCTATTATACCTAACATAAATAATGAGATGTATTGTCATGCTACTTGATTTGTTAGGGTTGAGAGTATAATTGGTATTATAAATTTTTTTGAGAGTATATTAGGTGATACATATTTATCATTTTAGGCTATATTTGATAGGGAGTTAGTAATGAAATGAAATATAATGTAATATTATTCCATCGTTTAGGATGAGGATTTATAATAAAATGAAATAGAATAGGATAAAAGGAGAAGGTTTCATATTACATTCTATTTCATCCTAAATAGTAAAAATGGGTTACTTTTCATTTGAAGTGTTTAGGATGAAATATAAACTGATAAATATGTACTATCTAATATACTATCAGTAATTTTTTATAATACCAATTATACCCTCAATCCTAATAACAAACAATAAGACGATACATCCCATTATTTCTATCAAGATTAGAATAGTCATTTATTATTATTATATATACATTACATTACATTCCATTTATCTTTTAAACAACATTTCACTATATTATACTATGAGCCCTTTTATCTTTCCCGAACAATAATTTTCTAATATTACATTCATTTCTGTTTTATTCCATTATATATCATTTCATTTCATTTTATTCTATTAAAAACCTTACAGTTGACCAAATATAGTCTTAAATTTTATCCTAAATTCTCCAAATCGGAAGTAACTTATTTTGACTGATAGAATAAAATATAATGTAAAACTCTTCCTTTTCATCCTATTCTATTTATTCCATTAATAAGTAAATTTTATTTTATTATAAATCTTTATATCAAATAATTGAATGATATTAGTTTATATTTTATTCCATTAACAACTGTACTAGCAATCGTAGCCTCACTGGACCGTCGAAGATTAGGCTGCTAACTCCAAATAATCGAATTTGGCCCGCTTGCACGCTCACGGCTCACCCTTCAGGAGAAGGAAGAATCAAAGCAAAAATGGCGTTCCTTTTCACAAATTCCACCATTTCTTCTCACCTCCGATCTCACTCTGAGGTATTTCCTTATCTTCTACATCTATTTTCTACGTCTGTGTATTGGGTCTTTTGACTCAGTTCAATTTCTTATGTTGTGCAACTTTTAATGGAACAAATTGAAGAGGACGGAGAACCCTCTATTACTTTCGCGTCGTGGTTTCCATGTTGAACTGGGGCAACGTGAGAAAGCTGTGAGTTTTATCTCTCTCTCTCTCCCTCTGTGTGCCGTTGTATGCTCGTATTAAGTCCTGTATATGTATATGTATATATATATATGGATTTTTAGTAGACAAGAGGGTTCGAGATAAACGCGTTGATAGAGTTGAGTAGGTATGCTGAGCGTTATTAGGTAGATTACACCTGGTTTCCGATTTATCAATTGGGTTTTTGTTTCTATTGTGAATTGAAGATGTTGAAGAAATTTGTGGTATAATTTGTTCGTAATTAGGGTATGAAAAGTCTTTTAGCTTGTGGATTTCCTGTCTTTTGAGCTTTGCTTACTTCTTTTGGGATCATGCACAACTTGTTTAGTATAGCTAATTTAGTTTCTTACATTAAAGAAACGATTCAAAGCTTGATACTGTTTGAAGGACCAAATTTTGGCAAAGATAAACAAATTAGGAAAGAAAATGAATGGAAAAGGTGTATAAGGTAGATGCTTGGTCATCATTAGTAGTTTTATTCGTAAAAGCAAAGAAGGCAGTTTCTGAAGCCTAAATTGTGGCAGAGTGGTTGATAATGGTTTCCTTGATGTTTATTTCCGAGTTATTTTGCTGTTTAATTTATTACCTTGCAGCTCTTGGCGGAAGACCCAACACTCAAGCGATTCAAATCTCAAAAGAAAAGTGTGAGGACGCTCAAAAGAGTTGGAGATGTTCTCACAATTGTTGTTGTGGCAGGTGAGCTAGTTCCTTTGCTATGACATGCAGCCATTCATTTGTTTGTGATCTTCTTATTCTACTTAGGGAAAATCATGTCGTTAACATTTAACAATTTGCAAATTTGGGACTAGTTAATTCCTAAACAGTCATAGTGGTTTCTTAGATATACAGTGAGAAACGACTTCCATGAAAAATCCATGAGTTCGAAAGAATCCAGTGTCGTATAAATTTCATCTGAAACTAAAACGGTTGTGAGTTTCATGAGGAGCATGTTTAAAACCAAGTTTTTTGTTCGCATAATTTAGGCCTTTTGAAGTTGACTTGGGCCACGGACTTAATGTCCTGCAATCTGCATATTAAAGATTTACAAAGTTCTAATTCCAGCTTCCCGAGAAAGCACAAAATTGTATTTGTTTGATTGAAGCAAATCAAGTCCTGAAATTGTCTTTACTGTTGTTAGCTGCAATTCCAGCTTCCTGAGAAAGCACAAAATTGTTTTTGTTTGATTGAAGCAAATCAAATCCTGAAATTGTCTTTACTGTTGTCAGTTCTAGTTTGCTAAAATATGTATTCCCTTGGTGGTTGTACACGAGAAATTTTCTAAATTTGCAGTAAATACATTAAACCCAATCCATTTTGCACAGTTGATTTGTTGGATTCCAGTGTCTTTTTTTGTGACACATGACTGCTGTTCCATCTGCCACCCTGTTCTTGTGCAAGAACTCGGTGTAGGAGCTTCAATTCTATTCGGGTTGCTTTGTTGGTTTAAACATGAACAGCTGGTTAACACAAATGAAAATCTGTGCATGTTGTCAGGGGAATCACCAATGGTTGCAGCTTTCTGTCATGGTTTTCTTGTTGGCAATTCTATGGACTAAGACCTCTCTGTTTTTGTTTATTGAATGTGTCTCAGGGTGTTGCTATGAAATTTATGTCAGAGCAGTAATGAGGGAAGAAGCTAGGAAAGAAGTGAAAGAAAACGCATAAGGGTGACACCCTGACATCTGTCTTTCAGATTTCTGAAAAAACATTACATATCTCGATTAATAAGAAGTATACTTTTTCTTTTGATCATTTCCTGTTAAAGCTACCTATCGTTCTCTGTTGAATGGAAATCACCGATGAAATAACATATATCTCTTTGACTGTGAAGTTACTCTTGATATTTTTGACACTTCGTCAAACTGTCTTTTTGGGTACATCAGGAAGGGAATATAAATTGCTATCCTCATTCGGCACAACCGCTTGATAGATGGCATCATTCATCGGAACGAACCCCAGATGATACCCGTTATACTTGTTTTATATTCAAATCATTGTTATTTCTATTGGGCTGATCTGATCGACAGGATTAAGAAGAAAAGTGTAACAGATAGTTAAAACATCAGCAAAATTTGTACTTCTGAGCTGAAGATAATGGAATCCAGGAAAAGCTTTGTAGTTCTACTTCTGCATTTGTGAAAACCAGACTTTTTAGGTACCATGTGGTATATGAAGGTAGAACAAGAGGAAAAGGGACAAGCATGTTGTATCATCTATCCTGGAATTAAAGAAAAGCAACCAGATTCTCAGCAAAAGAATGGCAGGAGAAAGAAAAAGAAGTGGTTAGCCCAAATGAATGATAAAGAGCGGTTTAGGCTAATGTGGCAAAACAAGTGTTGGGTGTAGTTAGGGCTATTGGGCATGATTGCAGCGGCGTGTTCCCTTTTGTTATTAGTGTTAACATAATAATTCAAAAGATGCCCACCAGGGAGGCCATATGTAAAAGATAGTTGAAATCAATAAGAATGATCTCATCAATCACTTCTATATGTAACTTTATCACATAAAATTTAAAAAGTAAACAAAGAAAGAAAGTTACTTTTTTCACGCAAAATGTTAAAAGGGAAATGAGATACCATGTTGTTAAAAGTTGTGTTTTTATTTAATACTAATATTTTAAAAATTCGTTCAAAAAGTTTAACTGAAATTATAATATTATAAAATTAGCTAAAGATATAATAAAATTAAAGAGTTTGAAATATGATTGAAAGAAGTTATTTTTATTGAAGAATTTAAAGTTTAATTAAAAAAGAGATTATTAAATAAAAATTAATTAATTTATTTTAGTTTATAAGAAATGTTAATTAATAAAATTAACAGATTAATTAATAAATTGACTAATTTTTAACAATAAGAGTTATTAAAATAAATAAACTAAAAGTTAAAAATTAAATCAAAAAATTAGATAATTCAAAATTTTTATAATTAGATCGATTAAATTTTTTAATACATACTCGACAAATAAAATACATTGCCTTATATTAAACTCATTAAATATTTAGATGAACTATTTTATATCTCTCTATGTCTATATATATGTATAGTAAAACAGACAAGTGTGGATATAGTATTTACAAGGGTACCCTATCATTAAAAATAAACAAAAGCCTAAACAGAAATTTGTATAACCATGGCAAAGGCTTGGGAGTGGAGAAAGGGTGGGGATATAAATATAATTAATAGGTGAGTTGTCAACGTCTTCAATTATTAAACATTTGACCCTTTCTCTTGAATTTTATTACATAAATAACTAAAAACAATTCAGATGTTTATATTTAAATATAAAAGTGGGAGTCACATTAAAACACCTTTTTTAGTCTGTTTTAACTACACAATTATATAAATCTTTATATAAATATATAAATAAGATTTAATAAGATAGGATAGGAATTAGTTAATTGGAATAGAGAATCTGTTTCCTCATGTTACGGTATTAAATTCATCCGGTAAGAGATAGGTTATTGTATTAAAATAATGCTTAGTGCAAAGATTGGGTTTTTGTTACTCATGTCATTCTTGACTTGTGAGCTTTATACCTAACGCCCTGAGGTAAATATTCTTTTGAGAAAACAAATTCTTATCACAATAAATTAATTACAATATATTTTTAAAAATATTTAATTATGGCTTTTTATCTAATTTTGTTAATTAATTATTTTGAATAATTTAAATTAAATATTAAAAATTTTATTTAATATTTAAAATGCAAACTCGCAAATTTATTTTAAATATTAAAAAATGAAAAAAAATTGCACACTTAAGAAGTTTAAAGAACACTTGGCATATGACATAGTAATTTGTCCTTTTTTATAGGCTAAAAGATAAAGTTTAAATTCCTCTAGAAAGTTTTTAAAAATTGTTTTTTATTAAAGTAACATAAAAACATTTCAGACATAAATAGTTTATTTGATTAATTAAATATTGTTATATAATATTTTTAAAAATAATTAACGAATATTTAAATTAATAATTTAAAATATTAGTATTCTTAGAAGCAATGTTTAAAAAATGGCACGTAAATTAAGAGATTTTATATTTAAAAAGTATTATCTAAAACTAATGAAAGGTAAGATAAAATTAAAACTTTTAAAATATGATTAAAAGAAGTTGGCTTCGTCCATTAAAAATTTAAGGTTTAATTGAAAAAATTATTAAATAAAAATTAATTAATTTACTAAACTGATTAGTTAAATAATAAAGTAATCAAATTTGATAATAAAAATTATTAAAATAAATAAAATTAAAAAATTAAAAACCGCTAAGCCGGTTTAGTTTTTTTAATGAAAGATTAAAATCAGTAAACCGAAACAACCGGGAGA
>JANIJH010000007.1:48020950-48034340 GCA_024520975.1 Erythroxylum areolatum
ATTGTTTAGTATCGAGAAAATCGTGTTCCATTAGCGGGGTTCCAGCTGGTTGCATCTACTTTTTGAGTGTGTGTGTGATTGTTGAGTGCCTAAGAAATTGAAAATCTCGGTGTTAGTGCCCTTAGTCTATGGGCTAAACATCGAAGTTTCTTTCTTTCTTTTGGGTCATGTTTGTTGATCTTCTATACCATGTTTTTTGCAACTCATATTCATCCGAATCTTCTGCTACATGTTCATACCCTTTGCAAAAGGTGCCCTGTGGCCTTCTCAGAAAAAAATGTAGATTGCTTCTAAGTGGAAGGGTTGATGTTCTCATCTTTGAACAAAAATATGATAATTTGGAAGACCTAGTACAATATCTTGTTTAAACCTAAAGCAAAACAACAATAAACAATCTAGTACACGAGATCTAGAACGATGTAATAGTTCATACAATTCAAAATTAAATGAAGTTTGATCTATCTAAAATTTGTATATTCTAAGGAATCATTTGTAAGATCTGTATATTTGTAATCGGTTATGAACATCTGTGATATCTATCATCAAACTAACGCTGATGACAAAAACTGAGCCTAACTCCATCCAAAAGCCACTTTAAGGAATGAGATTGTTCAAATATTGCAAGATTTATTACACTCTCACTCTAATTAACACGTGATACAAAGTTGTAAGATTTCTATTAAACACTTGTCCAGTGAGTACTACGGAAAGTATCATTTACTAACATCACATTTCTATACATTCTGCAGATTTGAATGGTGCACAGGTGAAGATTGTCATGCAACTTTAGGATTGGCATGACAAGCTCTGCATGTCAGTTAAATGAGTTTGTTTATACGATAATTCGTGAAATAATTCCTTAATTTTAGCATTTTTGTTATTGCTTTTTTTAAAATGAGGAGGAAACATGTACTCACCACTCGTACAGTGTTTTTGAAAGTTTAGCCATTAATCTCTGACTGAAATGGAGCAAGAAACGGTAAGTAGGGGGACATTGTCTTCTGCTATCAAGAAATGAGACATAACTGCCTGGAATGCGAAATTTGAGCTACCTGCTGATGCCAATTAGAGACCATTGATTATCGTACACCTCATTTTAGGAGCTGTTGTCCTCGGACATTAATGGACAGGCTCAAGTTGGTGACACGTATAGCAGATATCAATCAGGTATGGGATGCCCAACTGACCATGATCATTTGCTGCATGCTCCAATGATTTCTCTTTACAAGAGACAAATTTTATATACTGCAATAAATTTTGTGAACTGTTACAAACAGTTGATGGTCCACACTTGGCAATGCATGCAGCTTAGGGAATTTTCTAACTGTGAGTTGGCTGCAGTTGTCCTACACTTAAAATTTTCTGCAAGTGGAGCATCATTTTGGCTTATTTAACAAAAAGAATGGCTTTCTTTTCTTTTCTTCTTTTAATTAAAAATTAAAAATATGTTCAAAAATTAAAAACCAGTCAAGCCGAGTAAGGTTTTTATCCATTTCTGTTTACACTTATTTGGAAAATCACCTTAACATGTTAACATTGTCTGTGTTAATGCACAGTTCATGTTAGGGTTTCTTTCATCTCTATTTTAGCTTCTTTTAGCGGCAGCATTCATTTTTTAATATATATCAAAATTTTGAGTGTATGTTAAATAAATATAATATTTTTGTAAATTATATGATAAATTAATAATTTAAAATTAAATAATAAAATAGTAAATAAACAAATCCAATACTTTTCACTCTCAACTAACCACGCCTTAAAGGAGATGAGGCACTAAGGGACCTCCCACCGCCTAAGAGGCAAGAAATCCTGTTTTATTGCAAAGTATAATTACAACTTACCGTAGATTCTCCTGTTCTGATTTCTGTAAATCATGTCTGTACAGCACTCAATGCCTATCAGAGACATTTATTGGATCTGGCCCCCTATTCTGGCCCTATTCTGGCCCTGGAGTATCTGAGCCATCCACTCAGGTGGGACCCACTTGAGTGGATAGCTCAGATGCTCCAGGGCTAAAATAGGGCCAGAGGAAGGGAGACAGAGGATCCCTTCCCATTTATTGCCAATCTTGCATGCCTTACGCGAGATTAACTTAAAATAGTGAGTCAATCTGTACTTTCTTTCATCATGATTAGTATAATTAGAAGAAGAGATCTTCAGTTGGATATGGAATGAACTGATGAGACTTGATATCCATCTGGGTAACTTCAATCATGTTTAAGGAAGTCACTTTATAATTTGTGCAGAGTTTCTATCTTGTCTTGAGACCACACAAAGTTGCCATCACCTTTTCTATTGAAAAATGGTGACCACATTAAATAGTAATATGCAGAAAAGGTTGTCCTTTCACATTTATAATTCCTTTTCTACAATTTATGAGTATTATTGCGGGTCCATTAGTACTTTAATTGAAGATGAATGCTGGAAATATCAATCCATCTATGCTTGCAGTCTTCTTTTTCATTTCCTATAACGAACTCAAGAAGTGTTGAGTGATTTAGGCCTCATCCTGTCAGGTTTCAGGTACAGTTGAATCTATACGTCAAGGGCACAAAATATCGTCTTATTATGTTTCTTTCTAATCTGCTATTATCCTGGAGAGTTTCCGGAAATATCTTGCGTGGATAAACATGATGATATAACCCTGACAGGGCCTTACAAACTTTTATTTTCGTTCACATACTCGATTCTTCTTAGCTGCACTGCGTCAAGTGTTTACGATAAACACCAGCTTTTGTTTTCTGGTAGGATATTGATTGACCGAAGAACACAAACTAAAACTTAAAGTATACGCAAAAACCCTGGTTGGATTTCATTATTTCAGAACAGCTGTTGCTTACAAAGTGTCTTCGAGATCCTCACTTTTGAGGGAATTTAATCAGCCTGCGGCCATGTCCATCGCTAATCTTGTATTGGACCACAGGTTTTTTTTACAAGACTGGAAACTTTTTCACTGATGAGCCCACTTGCTCATGTATTGGAAGGACGTGATTAGCTAGCTGGTTGCCTCAGATATGCTTTTCAACGACGGTTGCCATGTCCTTGATCTAGCTGTTGCTGGGTTGGTAGAGACTACTGTCCTTGGTTTATTCCTTTCATTTTTCGTCCCCTGAAATTTTTTGGCATGATCGGAAAATAAATGTTTTGAAATAACATAACAAGATTAATAACCAAGAACTTGAAATCAAACAAATTTACGTATCATTAGGCTAAAAGGCGACTCTTGTTCATGCCCAAGTTCACAGATCTTCCTTCTGCAAATTGATCAGGGAACATTTGAATGATGAGAACTCTACCTGATTTTCCTTATAAAGCTCTGATCTTTTTTGTGCTAGATCCGACCCTGAACTCTGTTCCTCTCTCACCCAGTCAAGCTTTTCGCCGGATTCTGACTGGTTTTTCATCAGCTTTGCTTGCTTCTTCGTCCTCAGCCCTTCCATAACCTCTAAAATACCATAAAGGCAACAAAAACTCCGTTACATCTCCAATACAAGTTAAAAGAAGACAGAAACAAAAATAAGGTCGAAAATCAAACTCAGCGCACCTTGGGAGGTGATGAGCCTATAGACATGGCCAAGAGCAAGAGTATCCGTAGGCCTGAGAAGCTTAATCCTCGTTAAACGGACAGAACTGGTGTTCTTGCTATGGTCATCGCCGGTAGAAGTGTTGTTGGGACATTCTGCGCCTTTGGTTGTCGAATGATACAAGGTGGTGGAGAGAAGAAGAGCAACATGGTGACCGGGGTTCACCTTCATAACTTCACCGGCACTAACAGGCCAATACAACTTGTCTACTTTTCCACTCGGGCGTTGTATTTCTAGAGTTGCTGTATCTACTGCTTGACAATTACCCATCTCTCTGTTTTGGTTTCGTGGAAATTAAGAAGACAACGTGAGGAATGTTGAACAGAAGATTGAGTTCTGTAGCTACAAGTCTGTTTATAGCCACTACCCACCCATTCTTTTCAACTGGTAAACGGATGAATCTATGGTCCAAAATGGTCCTCCTTTGCAGTGGCTAAACGCTCATATCATGCAAATAATGAGAGCTTAATGTACCTTTTAATAATTATATGAACAAATTCATAATTCTATTCTCACTGTCCATTCCTTCAAATTAAGAAGCTCCTATTTTGAATCTCTTTTGTAATGTTCAAACATCTTACATATTTATCTAATTTTGAATCTAAAATACTTATTTTTTTAAAAATGAAGAAAAAAGTGTTACTAATAATTCATGACAAGAGATCAGATCTCTTGTTCTGATTATGATATTTCTATCATTAAATTTTATCCACATATTTATATAAACCTTATGTAAATATATAGATAAAAGGGATTATATAAATATATGATTGAGATGAAACGAAGGAAGGTTGGGACAGAATAAAAGGGAGAGAGCATATGAGGGGTATGGTGGTAAAATTTGGTAATGTCATAAGGTGTAATAGTTGTTGGACGGTTACTTATTAACGTTTGTCAATAGAAAAGCATGTAAGAGAACGCCTTTAGTTTTGATGACAACTACGACTTTGGTCTGAAAAGTGAAAACTACTCATGAAGGCTCGAATCACATCAATACCAATAGGGTTTGGGTTGAATTGAACAAGCAAAATTAATTTAGTCAACAGTGGTGGTTTCAGTTATAATGTTAAACCCCTAAGTATTCACTAATTATGAGTAATTTTGCATTAAAAAACTGATTAAGTTGTGGTTGAAATCTTAATCATAATATGATAGATTAAATAATTAAAATTAACTAAAACTAATAATTTCATATTTAAATTCTCATTCTATGTCTCCTTAAACTAATCGTATTTATTGTAAAATAAATATTAACTATTAAAATATATTTTGAATTAAGGTTAATATCAATGATTAAAAATTTAGTCGATTCGACCTGTTCAATAACAAAAATATTGAATTGTTTATTTTTTTAATTCAATTTTTAACTTTTCAATTCGATTTACTTTAATAATTCTTGTTGTTAAAAATCGATCAATTTATTGTTCAATTGGTTCGTAAATTAATAAATTCTTGTAAATTAAAATAAACCAATTAATTTTTATTTAATAATATCTTTTTCAATTAGAATTTAATTTTTTATAACTAATGACAATTTTTTCAATAATATTCAAACTCTTATTAATTTAACTTCCAATTCAATTTTTAAAATATTGATTAATAATTTTAATTATACGTGTAGAAATAAGAATAGTAATAAATTGGCTTATTGTTAATTTAATTTTTATTAATATAATTCAAGTTTTCATACAAAATTAAATTGAGTTTGTATCATATTAGTGTAATTCCAATTTTGATACAAAATTAGATTGAGTTTGCAATATATTATTGAAATTCAAATTTGATTAAATTTTAGGAGATTCAAACTCCAAAATCCGTTTCTAATTTAACCCATTAGCTTATTATTTCTCTAGTCGTTGGGAGCGCCGTCGTCAAAACGACCATTACCAGTTGCATACCAAGCACCCGGACGTACTCTTATCCATCTTGTTTTATCCTCAACTTTATTCTTCTCTTTCTTTTTCTTTTTGTTCTTTTCTACCATTCCCTTATTCTTCAGCTAGCGTGCTTGCTTTATCGTTCTTTACCAACCATCACAACATCAAGTCCAACCTAAAGTCATTTTTCTTAACTTTCGCAAAAGTTTGAAAGAAGCTTTCATGAAATAGAAGAATTGTGAAAGAAGACAAAATACGAAAAGAGAAGAGTGGATAATGAAGAGGAAAGGCTAAGAGAGTGATTGGTTGATGGAAGGTATCTTATTCTATCTCAATTATTTATTTTTGGCACTTTTAATTATTGGATTTTTAAAATAATGTTTAAAAATTCAAATCAAGATATGGTATAAATGAGTAACACTCTTTGTTTGAGATGGACTCTAGTATAAGAATTATAGTAAAATTAGAAGGCTATCTCTAATTGAAATTCAAGTGAATTGTGTTAGATTATGGATAGACATTATGTTTCTTTCTATTGAAGCAAGGTAGGCTTGCGTGAGTGATTTTTTTGTTGGTGTCTTGATTGGTTGATAGGGCATGTATAGGCACATTATGTTGTTGTTCTGTGGAATATACCGTCAGATAGCTAAAGGAGTGTGGCTGATTTTCTTGTCAAAAAGATTCCTATGTGCGTGACCCAGCTTCTGCACTTACAAAATTGGTGACTTGGTAAAGATTTTGGCTGGGCGCTCACTTGATAGGGTGTGCGTGATCTTGCTTCTTCTACAATACACGTGAGTAATTTTGGTGATTCTTTGGTTCCAGTGATGATTGTAGTCCGGGGTGAATTGTGAAGCCTTGATCTAATGATTTTGGTGATTTAAGGGATGTTGCGTGAATTGCTTAGTTTGATGATTGGCTGAAGGTGTGCGAGTGAAAACTGGAATAGGAGTACGTGTGTAGCAAATCACGTTGAAGTGAAGTGCAGAATATTTCAAGATAGCAACAGATTGGGCAGGTGCGACTCCATGGGCGTGTGACTTCTTGGCTACATCGTTTTTGGTTGACTGCATGTGATGTGTGTCTACAACTCCATCCTGGGCAACAACAATTGTTAATGATTTTTCTGTGGGCTACGTATATCTTGGTTGGTGAATGTATTAACGATGCAGTTCTAGCTTTGTGAATAGTTAGTGTCATTGGTGAACAACAATCATATTAATCTTCAAGAGAGCTGAAACATTGGGAAGTTGTTATTTGTTTCTTTTTCAAATGTTCTTATTTATATTGATTTTTGTTTAACCACTTGAGTTATTTATTTAGTATTTTTCATTATAAGATTGTTGAGAAAAATCATCTATTGAGGTTAGTATAAGGCGATCGTACAATTGAGTGTGAAATTCTTTCACAGATAGTGAAAACGAGGGATAGTATCGAAGGTTGAGTGATGTCGACTCAGTAAAGTCTTGTATAAAACTATTGTCGTTAGTGAAAAATTAAGCTAGGAGAGGGTCCTATAGATGTAAACAAGGAATGTCGAACTACGTTATCAAATTTCAGTGATGATCTGTTTAATTTCGTATTTATTTTTCTATTTTTGTTTATGCTAAAATATTAACAATTACTGATACAGTCACTTGATATCTAGTAATTGACAAATACAGTTATAAGTAATTGCGGCAGAACTTTACAAGTAATTGCGGTTAATTCGAAATTTTTGTGAAACTGCATCCCTTCGATTTTTTTCAATATCAATAGGTAAGAAATGAAAAATGTTTGATTGGTTATGTATTATTATTATATAAATAGTTTTTTAATATCACTTCTGAGGATTACTCCATACCCTTACATGTGAGATAATGATTTTCATTTCTTAATAACAAGTAAGTGTCGTTGGCGTGACAGTCTCTGTCACATGTCATGCCTGTGAGTCTGTTATGCTTAACTTCTTCTTCTTTTTGGCAATTAAAATATAATTAATTAATTATATTTGTTCTCTTTTTATCAATCAAATATAATTAATTAAAATATATTAAAATTCTATGTAAAATAAAATTTTAACAAAAATGTATTCTTAATATTTAACAAGCCAACTATTATGAATGGTTATGGTCATCATTTCTTTTTCTTATCTAACCATTATAATTATAATGATTATATTCATTATCATCCTTCACTGTATGCATTATCATTCTTACTACTATTCCATATGTTAACTAAACGCTGCCTAAAAAATATAACATGAGGAAGGGAATATTTTGATTTAATATATATAATCAAGTTTTGGGTTAGGAGAAACTATAAAGTTTGGTCTCATCTTAGTTTAAAATTTGAAAATTTAAAATAATACGTTTAGATTTAAAATTTAATTTATTAATTACAAATTATATCAAATCAAATCAAATCAAGTTTGCCAAGTCTACATAAAAGTGCGAACTGGGTTTGCTTGTGAAGGATTGGTTGGCGTGACAGAAAGGAGTGGATGGAAAACAGGACCAGCAACCGAATTAAGGGACGTTTCATGTTTGGTCACCGAACAAGAAGATCCTCAACTTTGTGAAAATATAAAACGTGAAGTTGCCGCCTTCTCTTTCTTTATACATTTGGAAGCATAAAATCCTCTAGATACACACTTTTTGTTTGCATCATATTCATTTCATAAAATGTCTTCCATACTTTTGAATAGGTCTCTAAAACTTAAACATGTTGATTGTTGAGAAGTGGATGTCATCTTATTATATAACGTATTGTAATCTAGCTAGTCGAGTTCAGTTAGAATTTTAAAATAACCATCAAGCTAGAAAAATTTATAAATAGTTCATTTGATTCTTTCTCTATATAAGATGGAAATTACAATCATAATATCCAAAAGTAAGAAGGCAGAAAAGGGTTAGATTTTCATCTTTATTTAATTGTTTTTATGATTGGTTTAAGTATTTGTTGATTGTAATCAACTTTGGTTTCAATCCTATAAATTGAGAATCCCATACTTTACATGTTAAAATGAAAAGTTGCATACGCTATTCAATTCTTCTTACAAAGTGAGAGAATCCCATCCTTTATATGTTAAAAGTCGATTCTTTTGCTTCTTCTCATTTCTAAAGCTAAAAGCCTTCACCTTTATGGTTTAATACGGTATCCTATGACAAAAGTTTAGATTTTCCCTATCATATAAGAGAGAGCTATAACGTCAATCCGATTTCAGAATCTTTTATCTACTCCAAATCCAATAGCATTTCCGTTCTATTCGCTTTGACTCATTCAGCCTTTGATATCTTCCAAGCAAAACAAGCAAGATGAGAGTGATGGCTACTTAATAGTGTTGAAAAGTTAGAAAACGCGTATGCAAACATGAGGCAGTGGAATGTGGTACCAACAGAAATGGAAATCACGATTTAGTGTACTTTGGTATCCACACAATCATTCCTGAGTTCTTCCATGCTTACAGCAGAATCATTGGAGCAGAGCCTGTGTTTTAATGTGGGAGCAAAAAATGATGGCTTTCCATGCCTCGGTTGCTCTAAGTGGGAACAGAGCAGTGCCATTAATTACACACACACACAAGATCTCTTTACTGACAAAGTTACCTTTTCTTTTTTCCTCACTTAACATCAAGATCAAGGTTAATCACTTTAAACAAGTAGCTTCGTTTAGTTTTGCCAGTTTCTACAGCTTGCACTGTTCTTATGGAAAACGCTCTTCCTTTTCTGGTCATAGTTTCAGGTTTCGACTTACCTTATGCACTTTCAAGAATGTTAAAACTTGCTATTAACACAACCTCAGTTTGATTAAATCAAATCCCAGAAAGTTAATCTTAAGGGTGAAGTAGAAGTAGCCATGTGAACGAGCTAGGTACCACGATTGCTCAACTTGTAATTATCATACTGTTTTCTCATTCAGATCGTGGGAAAGCATTGACATTAAATACTAGATACCAAAGATCACAACTTCTCCTGATGTAGAATCTGTAGGGCCATAAATATTCATATAGAGATTACATCATTTGTATTTGTTTGCATTTGATGAGGGATAATAAAAAATTAATTGTTAGATTAATTTAATTTTACATAAATCAAATTCGATTTAACTGATTTAAATTTAAATTAAAATTGGCAAAAGTTCAAAACTGTCTGATAAAATAAATTTAAAATTTATGATCCAAATTTAAATTGAATCCAATCGGAAATCAATTATGCAAATTTAATTAAAAAGACTTCATTTTCAGTCTTTGTCTATTGTGATTCCTATTCTTGATAATCTGACATAACAACATTCTGACATACAATGTTCTTAGGGTTTTAGTGAGGTGTAATTTTGTTTCCTTCTCCAATTTGCACCAATAATGCACGAAAGGAACAAAACATTCAGCTACATGTCTTTTGTACTTTTGTGTTTGTTATAGGAAGAAAAGTGAAGGATCTTCAACAATGCTCTCTGTTTCCTACCAAAAGAGAGATGTCTACTAACTAGGCATTTGTTTATGGTCTTAAGGTGGCTGCTCATACTCGATGAGACATTCTCTGAGAAAAGAATAGTCTTTGATCTTCGTGCAAGGAAAGATTTGTTAGTGATTGTTGTTTCCAAGAAATCTAATGTTGCCTGCAAAGTGAGAAAGATTTACTGCATTACAAAGCATCTGCTTTTTACGTCAGCTTTTTCAGGAATTAGCACCAGCTGAGCAGGCTCTTTCTTCTCTGCCCCTATTCCGTTTCTTTATAATCAATATCGGTATGTTTTCAAGTGTCCGGAATTGATTTCAAGTTATATCAAGTGTCCATGATAAAATCATAAAAGTGTTTCATATTTAACTTGGAACACTTGAAAGTTGGCAACCGTGCCACCATATTCAAACCTGTGATTCCTGGGGAACCTGTCGTCCTGTCACCAGATAAATGTTTTATGACTTCATCAGTTGCTTGAATGACTCCACTCAAACTTGGGGAGTTGGGAGTTGTTACCTCAGAAGATGGTGGCTTTTTCAGCTAACCATATCAGGATTTCGTCCCTTGATTGGAGACATTTATATCTATGAAAAGAGTTCTTGAATCAGGTTTCGCAGACCACAGGAATTGAAAGGTCTGAATCCCTATATGATGGAAACAAAGATGGAAGTGATACTTGAAGTCCATGTCTTCCAGTGGATTTACAGCAAAACAAATTCAACAAAAAAGTTAAGCACCCTATAAAGGAACAGTCTATGTTATAATGCTATATAGCGTGTGATGAAAAGTTTCACAAAAGACTGAACAGTAACAACATTACAATTTGACCTCCTTAAGAGCTTCTTAAGAGCTTCCGGTGCACTTTCTTTAAACAAGATTAGGTCTTGCTCATCTTTCCATGCCAATTAATCATACTGATGGGAAGTATTTGTTCAGATTGAACGGTAGGGAGTAAAATTCTTCGCTCCTAGTATCACCCTTAAATGACCGGAACTTGTCCCACCAATGCTTACCCCTATCTTTCCTAATAGCACTATCTTTCTTGTGCAGGGTGTTGTCCAAGAAATAAGCCACACAGCCAGCAACAAATGCTTCAGACGAGAAAGGAACGTTTACCATATCGTTGAACTGCCAAGGAAAATATTAAATCAGCTTCCTGTATAAAATTCCCTACGCAAATACCAATGAGGCCAAAGGTGATTATAGCCTACCCATCTTGCTCCAGTGTGGACTGGACCATAGCCCCTAATGGCTGTGTACTCGTTGAAATATTGTGGTACTGACAAGCCAATGAAAATGGAATAGCCCAATATGAACTTTACTCGAAAACTGTTGAGGTTGCAGAACTGCAGAAAGCTCAGACCTCCAGCACCTAGACATCCATAATGCCATTACCAAACCATCAACATAATCAAGCGCAACAAATAAGAATTCCATGGCTACAAACATCACGTTAAGGTGTACATACCCACATAACCGAAGAAGAGGCAATACAAAGCGGCAATAATTGGTGGTGGAATTGAAGCAAACACTGCCCCAAATTTTCCTAAGGAACACCAAAAAGTTGAATCATATACAATTTAAAAGACATGAATCAAAATGAGTAGCTCTTAAGTTCCAAAAAGTTAATGACTAACCCAGAATGGAGAAGAAAAGCATGAACCCAGCAGATATCTGCACAACCCTACGGCTGCCAACTCGTGTTAAGGCCAAAAGACCAGCATTTTCTCTGTATAAAATGGTCAATACTACTGTTATAACAAGTCTTATCCACGTTCTGATTCTAAATTAGTATTGATGTCAAACAAAAGTTCTCCTGGTAGTCTTACACAGACACCGAGGATCCATTCACAGTTCCAAACAAACCAGAAACCAATATAGCAACTCCCTGAGAAGAAATAAGAATGTTAATACAGAAAATAACATTAATTTATCTTAACTAAAAAAAGACAACATATGCATATGAAGTACAAGGAATTATCTGGGCCAAAGTGAGAGCATGCAGCATTATTACCTCAAGAAATCAATATAGAACCCAAGAATCCAACTACAAATGACAGTCATACAATAAAAAGATAATGCAATCAGTTCTAGTTACCTGCCAACCAACACCACGACTCAGAACAGAAGGGGGCATTGGTGTTGCACTTGCATACCTTGACACAGCAATAAAGGCACCAGTAGACTGCAAATTTGTGCAGCATAATGTGTAAGACTCAAGTCCCATACAAGATAGCAATGTAAGTAAGAACCCAATTCAGACATCACATGCTTAAACTACAGCACATGTACGAGTGTGCAGGCACCTACAGATGGATAGACACAAATATAATGCAAACAACCTAGTAAAGGACACAACCTTTAAAAGGGTAAATGAAGTAGCAACCAACTAGATTTGCTGGCAAATAAGAGCTTGATTAGAGTACCAAAGAGACTATTGATTTTAGCATCAAGAAACATGTCAACCTCATCGTTACATACATCATAAAACTGCAGAAATTAAAAAATAAAATCTTTTTCCTATTAGCATGGGATGGGCATGAAATAGTAAGGGGAGTTGAACACCAATAAAAGACCATAACAGCCAGGATGGCAACTACTATATTATGTGATTCTTCATTTATAAGACAACATTTGTGAGAAGATGAAGCAGAGGGAACAAAGTGAAGGAAAATGCCAACCTCAACAAGAGCAACAAAGGATGCCATCATCATGGCAAAGGCTTCACCAGCATCAAATGAAGGTGGACCCCACTGAAAGGGATAAGGCACTCTTATCCTGCAAAACCATAATTCAGGATAAGGCAGAGAAAAATTGAGTCCAAGGAATTTGGTAATTTCTTCAGAATTGCCTTACACTGCATCCAAGCCATTCTAAGGCTGTATCGGAACAGCCAACCTGGCGATGGAAACTAGAACGTTCAGCTAATTTGCTTGCTTCATTAAGGTTTCACATGGGTTGGCAACAACGTGCTACGGTTATAGAAGCAGGATATGACACATCTATCTATATGTATATATATATATTCATCTCATATCGTGTTTCTAGATCTGCTAATTCGTGGGACCATTAGTTCAAATATGCAGCACATATACCAAGTTAAACATAAAATCAACAATAGAAGTTTGAATCATCATGCAACGAACATCTTTAACTTATAGTCTTATTCTCTGAAGACGAAACAAGATATGGATATCCATACAAAGAGTAAACACCCTAAGTTTTGCAGATAGCCTTCGCTACCAAAATTGAAACATGTGGCAATTAGTTTTAGTTGGTAAACGCATTGTGACTAAACTTTCTAAACATAACAAAGTCATAACAGTAAAATGGATAACTTACATCACTTTCAATAAAGACCCAATCAAATAGCCAATAGAACATATACAATTCCCATAGATAGTGATAACATAGATAAAAACCAGAAAAAAGAAAGTTGTCTGCCTGCCTTAACTTCAGACCTACCATGGAGCAGCATCTATGAGTC
>JANIJH010000007.1:48076519-48095649 GCA_024520975.1 Erythroxylum areolatum
CTTAAATTCTTCTGAATCTATAAGAGCAACAAGTTAAGATGACGAAACTGCTGTACATAAAGGCTACAGAAATGTGTCTGGTGGACAAGAACTTTGAGACAGGTCAACAGATATCTTAAGATTTACTGTACTGAAATTGTCAGTTCTGAAGAGCGAAGGGACGTGTGACAATGGAATGGACTCGGTGAAAATTGCAAAAGCCAGGTCAAGTTGAAGCCAACTTGTGTTGTGCATTCCAAGGGTTGTCCTTTTCTTTCAATGGACGCATGGGATAAATAACAGTAATCCAATTTTATAATCAGAAAGGGACAACCTCAATGGCGATCAAATTATAAAATTTGAAGAGTCCCAAGTTAATTACAGTTTCCGCTCTATGCAAAAGTCTCCTTGACCACCTCAGGATTTATAGGCCAATTCGGTATTCTCAGTTGTCATACGAAATCACCATTTTTGGTATAGTACTTGCAATGATGACAAAAATAATAGCTAACCTAAGCGATAGATATTTGGTACGGAAAACAATATATTTCATCTTTTATCTTTTCTCATAACAAGAGACTTAATAACTATTTAGAAAACAATACTTTAAAGTCAAATAACAAATGCAGTTCAAGTAGTCATATAAAGGTTAATTTCTTAAAAATTTATATATTTTTAAAATTTTATTTTATTTATTTGTTTTTATAGGAATCATTTTGAAAGAACTCGCCTAATTAGTGATAAAGCTCTATACTATTTGGTTTTTTTGGATCATGTTTGTCGTTAGGATATCTACTAAGTGGGTGTTTGTTTTTATTTTTATTTTTATTTTTTTGTTTTTATTTTCAAATTTAGTAAAAAATTTTGTTTGTTTGAGTTTTTTGTTTCTATTTTTGGTTTTAGGTTTTTCCTAAAAACTATAAAAAATGATTCCTGTTTTTGTTTTTTATAATATGATTTACTATCAATTAAATATATATTATTTAATTATTTAATAAAAATTGTGAATAATTTAATTAAACATTATATTTATATATTTAATAAATTAAAATTAATTATCCATAATTTTATGAATTATTTTATTTTATTTTATTTTTATAATTAAATTATATAGAATTAAATTTAAAATATATAAATATTCAAATAAAATTTGATTTAATAATTAAAATATATTTCAAATAAATATTAGTTTATAAATATAATTTTAAAATTTAAATTATTTATCTTATTAAAATAACATAATTTTATTAATAATTTGTTAATAAATATTATATAAGAGAATAGATAAATTTATTTAATTATAAATAATTAATCTTTAAGTTTTATTTAAAATGTAATTATTATCAGTGATACAAAAACAATTATATTAATATTAACCACTAAATAAGTTTTTATTTTTATTTGAAATAAAAAGTAAAAATTAAATACAGAAACGAAAAACTATAATAGAAAAACAAAAGTAGAAATAAGCATTTTGAAATGTTAAGGTCCGGATGCTTTTAAGAAGCTTTTACAAATTGCTTAACCATACTCTTAAAAAGGCTATTTTCAAATTTTAAAAATTGCAAAAATAACACTTAATTAGTGATCATGATGTGTTCTATTCACATCACGTAAGACAAAATTTTAAAAATAAAAACTTAAAATCTCTAAAACGTTCCATCCATGTCCCTGACTGAATTTATAACCAAGAAAGATAGATTGCTTTGTTTGTGGGATTCATGTTACTATTGAGCTTGACGCTTTAGTTACTTTAAAGGTTATCACCATGCTTGAAGAGCATCCCCGGTTCCTCTTATCAAACGCCAGTGTTATACGCAGATTAGGAAAGAATCTGAACATGCACGTCACACAATCACACGCTAGTAGGGGTCGTTGTGTCTCGGCATCGCTTGTTCCGTGCCTTCAAAAACTATCGTTATGAGATGAGCAATGACGCTCAGGCTTGTAAGCTGGTAAGGCAGTTGCAGTTGCAATTGGAATTGGTGCACAGGTCGCGGTTACCTTATAGCATTTGAGGTTTAAGGGTTTTTCAAAGGCGTTCTGATTAATTGAATCCATTAGGGATGCTCATCAATGAGATGTTTGAGTACTCTCAACTGCTGGAAAGCCCAAAATCCTTGCTTTTGATGGCAAGTTCGTCACGCTTTATGCAATTTCTTTAGAGAGAAGATACTTCAGTGATCATGTTAAGAAGGCTATTCTATCATTACGGCTCCGCCTGCATTAACAAAGCGTTTATATTGTCGTTGGTCTGCAAAGGATGCGGTGTATATATATATATATATTCATATTTTATAGCTTTTAAATTTAATAAAAAGTTTGAATATTGAATTAAAAAAATTAAATATTTTATTAAAGAACAGACTAAATCATTAAGCACAGCTATCCAGAGACAGAGCAGGTAGAGATTGTCCATCGAAGTCAGTGATTGCAGTACTTCCTGACAAATGACTAGAAAGAGAGAGGAGGGGAAAAGAAAAAAAAAAGAAAAACGTGAAAGATCAAAATTCACAAACGCAACATTTACATCATCATCATCATCACTTCCTTACTTTACTAATGTGTTGGAACATCTCAAGACAACCTTAACTTCTGCCATCATATGGCCACATGTGACCTGCACCGGCAGTTGCAGCCCCCACCCAACACCATTTTTTAGTATTCAACTAATTTCTTTAATGTAAAGATATCACAGATTCGAATTTTGTAAAATATATTATAATTCGAATAATTCAAATTTGCGGGGTGTGTGTGACCCCACCAAATAATAACAAATTCCAAGTCAACCGCCCCCCCTTTTCTAAGTAAAAATCAGCCGTCAACATTACATTTGTCACACTGACACATCTCAAATCTAATCGAAGCCTGTCACCCTTATGTCACCGCCTTGTAACGTTATCACGACTCTGCCCGATCTGCCCAGCCCTTGCCCGGACCCCCCATGTTTTTTTTTCTCTCTCTTCCAAGTACCCAAACACACCTTTCCTTTTGTCGTCTCGTTCCCTCTCTGTCTCTACCTCTCTCTCTCTCTCTAAAGTCTCGAGTTTTCTTTCGTTAGATCGATTCGGCGGCTCGAGTTATCTCTGAGTCATATCTGGGGGGGCGTTGTTGGGTTGATTAATTGTGAGAAATCGAAGGTTGGCGGGATCCGGACTCATTGCGGAGTGAAATTTAGGGTTTTTGTTGGATCTTAGTGTTTGGATTTGGGGAAAAACAAGAGACTTAAGGGTGTTGTAAAGAGGGTTTTGGAGGTTGAAACGAAGGGGAGGGGATTGATGGTACTCGAAGGGGAAAATGCAAGGCTATGCATGGGCGGTCAGCTGAGGAGAGGAAAAGGACTCGGCACATGTGGAAAGAACCCTCTCGTAGCAATTCGGTTGCTGTGAGCGGTGATGTTTCATCTTCTTCTTCGTGTTTATCTCCAGCTAATTCGTTTTACAAGGTGAATCCCTGTTCTCGATTTTTCCGGTTTAGTATCTGTTCTGGGTTTGGTCCGTTGTTTTTTCTTTTTTTTGGGGGAAGGGGAGGTTAAATTGCTTCTTTGGATCAGTGATGGCGTTTTCCGGGATTTTCAATGTTGGATTGGTTTTTGGGGAATGGAATACGCTGGGTACTGTGCAACTTTTGTGATTGACTGGAAACGCATCAAATTTGGGATTTTTATTGAATCTAATGACTAGTTTTATGTTTTACTGGTTGCTTTAACTGATGAAAATTTTGAGAGATTGGTAATAGCTTGGTGTTTTTCTTTTAAGGCTTGTTTATTTTGAACTCTGAAGCTTATGAGAAACTAGGTTGAGTTCTTAAAATTGCGTCTTTACGTTGGCGACATAGTATTGAAACTATTTGGGGTAACAGATGGGCTTTATGTAAAATTGGTGGAATGAGTTGGTGGTAGCTCTGAAATTGTGTCGTGGGAGTGCAGATGGTTTTGGTGTTAATACTGTTGTTTAAATACCAATTTCCATCTGTTCATAACCTTCTCTGTTTCCTTTCTTTTCAATAGTTTTGACTATTGATTTTCTTCTTCGCTCCAATTGTTGTTTTATGCATTTGTTGTTCTTTACGTTGCTTAGGTACCTAGAGAATACTTGGGGTATCTGAAATTTGAGTACCTTCAGTAGAGATATTACAAATATGGGTAGATGAGTTCTGATACGCTTTATTAAAAAAAAAAAGAGTATTTAGAACCTTATTTTCCTCTTCTTTTGGTAGAGCAATTAAAAATTTGAGGTTTTCACTTTTGATGATGAGCGTTGATGACCCGGTCCTACTAATTCTCATGATTATGTTTCCAAAGCAAAAAAAGAAAAACAGAACTTCTTCTTTTTCTGAGTAAGCTTGATTCTTTGTTTTAGTTTTGTTGGCCTTGTGATCTGTCTTTGATGCGATTGTTGGGCCACCAACGTTTTGAAATTAAGGTCAGAAGAGAAGATTTCTTCAGAAGGTTATATAGTTTGAAAGCTACGCATATTCTCCTTCTTTTGTATCTGTTTGGGAATGAATGCAACCTTACATGCTGCAGAGGTGCTCTAACTTTCAAACACATCGGTGAGGTTGAACAATTATTGGGTTTTCCATGCAAACTACTTGGTTTCTTCTGAACTCTTTTTTTTTTTTTTTGAAAAATACCGTGAGTTGTTTTAAGTATTTACTCTGTGGTCAATTTTTATGCTGTCATAGAAGCTGGAATGTTGATCAATTATTAATTACTATTCAGGATCTCCTTTTCCTGTTTTAATAATGCTAGGTCAGCTGATTGATGGTAAGTCTTATCTATAGGATCGTATCTGATCTTGATAATTGCTTCATCTTTCTTTCACCCTTTGAACTCTATTTATAAATTTGTTGATTGACTGGCTAAAGCCAATTTATGATATCTCCTCCTACAGGATGGACGCAAGATTACTGTTGGTGAATGTGCTCTATTTAAACCACCTCGGGATTCCCCACCTTTCATTGGTATAATTCGTTCGCTGACTACTGGTAAGGAGAACAAGTTGAAGTTAGGTGTTAATTGGCTTTACCGACCTGCTGAAGTAAAGCTTGGCAAAGGCATCCTGTTGGAAGCTGCGCCAAACGAGATATTTTATTCCTTTCACAAGGATGAGATTCCTGCTGCATCATTACTTCATCCGTGTAAAGTTGCCTTCCTTCCCAAAGGTGTTGAACTTCCATCAGGAATTTGCTCATTTGTCTGCAGGCGAGTTTATGACATTACAAACAAGTGCTTATGGTGGTTAACTGATCAAGATTATATTGATGTGAGTGTTAAATTCTATTACTTTTCTTTTATTGGTAATTGCTTTCCTGTGGTTGATTCTTTTCCCCCATCATAGGAACGGCAAGAAGAAGTAGATCAACTATTGTGTAAGACACGCTTAGAAATGCATGCAACTGTACAACCAGGTGGGCGCTCTCCAAAGCCAATCAATGGTCCGACAACAACATCACAGCTAAAATCAGCTCCTGATGGTGTACAGAATAGTACTTCCTCCTTCCATTCTCAAACTAAGGGAAAGAAAAGGGATCGAGTTGATCAGGGCTCTGAACCGGTTAAACGAGAACGTCCCACTAAAGTGGATGATGGTGATGCAGATAACAACAAACCAGAATGCTTTTGGAAATCTGAGATTGCCAAATTCACTGACAAAGGGGGTCTTGTAGATTCTGAAGCTGTTGAGAAATTAGTGCAACTTATGCAACCTGAGAAATGTGAGAAAAAGATAAACTTGATTGGCAGGTCAATTCTGGCTGGTGTTGTAGCAGCAACAGATAAGATTGATTGCCTTAACTGGTTTGTGCAGATGAGGGGCTTACCTGTTTTTGATGAATGGTTGCAGGAGGTCCACAAAGGAAAGATTGGTAGTGGTAGTGGTCTTAAGGATAGCGATAAATCTATTGAAGATTTTTTGTTAGTTTTGCTCCGTGCACTTGATAAGCTGCCTGTAAATCTTCAGGCATTACAGATGTGTAACATTGGCAAGTCTGTGAATCACTTGCGGTCCCATAAAAACTTGGAAATTCAGAAGAAAGCAAGAAGTTTAGTTGACACATGGAAGAAAAGGGTTGAAGCTGAAATGGATGCACGATCTGGTTCCAACCAGACTGTCCCCTGGACTGCCAGATCACGTCTGCCTGAAGGCAACAGGCATTCAGGTCTATCCTCTGAAGTGATGAAAAGCTCTGGTGCACAACTTTCATCATCAAAACCTGCTTCCGCAAAGCCTGTCCAGGGAGAGACTGTGGTCAAATCTGTATCCACACCTCAGGGTTCTACAAAATCAGCAGCACTGCTGGCATCAGTGAGTAATAATCTTAAAGAGGGATCATCTAAAAACCTTGGTGTCAGTGGTGTACCTGATCCTCCTCTAGCTTCGACGGATGAAAAAAGCAGCAGTTCCAGTCAGTCCCACAATAACAGTCAATCATGCTCTAGTGACCATGTAAAAACTGCAGGGTTTTCTGGGAAGGAAGATGCAAAGAGTTGTAGTGCTGTTTCAGTTAATGCCAATAAGATCATCAGTGGCTCTACATGTCATCGGAAATCAATCAACGGCATCCCAGGATCAACTATACATGGGGTCCAAAAGGAAACAGGATTAAGCAAAAATTCGTCGTTGCACAGAAATCCAGGCTCAGAAAAATTATGTCAGTCCACATTAACATCAGAGAAAGCAGTTGACACTCCCATAGCTGAGGGGAATAGTGCTAAATTAATTTTTAAAATCTCCAGCAGAGGTCGCAGTCCTGCTCAAAGTGCCAGTGGAGGTTCTTTTGAAGACCATATGGTCATGAACAGCAGAGCTTCTTCCCCTGTGCTTCCTGACAAGCATGATCAGTCTGATGGCAAGGAGAAAATAGATGCTTATAGAGCTACTATTACTTCGGATGTCAATACAGAGTCATGGCAAAGCAATGATTTCAAGGAGGTGCTTACCGGGTCTGATGAGGGGGATGGTTCTCCCGTTGCTGCTGTTGATGAGGAGCACTCCAGAAATGGTGATGATACTAGAAAACTAGCTGAAGTTGCTAAAGCTGCTTCCTCATCATCTGGAAATGAACATAAGTTGGGTAAATCACGTGATGCTTCTTTTAGTTCTATGAATGCATTGATCGAAAGCTGTGCTAAGTATGCCGAAGCAAATTCAACCATGTCAGCTGGTGATGATGTTGGAATGAATTTGCTTGCTAGTGTTGCTGCTGGGGAGGTGTCTAAGTCTGATATGGTTTCACCGATTGATTCTCCACTGAGAAATATTCCTCTTGTTGACAACTCTTGCGCAGGTGGTGATTCAAGAGTTAAGTCTTCTTCAGCTGATGACCATGGCCAGGACCAAAGCGGGGTTGCTGAGGGTGTTGATGATGAACATGAGAAGCTAGCTATTGTGGTCAGTACTTCAGTGGCTAGGAATTCACAGGGTAAATGTTCTGTTTCTCAAGAAAAACCTATAGGGGACCTTGCTGGACATCCAAATGTTCACAGCAGTAATGTAGAAGAAACTGCAGAGGCTTGCCCAGAGAGTAATGTAAAATTAGAAGAAATGGTAATGACTACCTCGGTTGTACCTCCAGCATGCAATGTGGATAGTACATTAGGTTCTAGTGGCAAAGAGACATTTGAGGATGCAATAGGTGGTGAAGTAAATGCAGATGGCACATCTGATATTAAAGAACATTCATCTGGTACTATTCGCTTTGAGTGCAAGGCCAGTGTTTCAGAAGTAGAAATGAAAAAAGATGCTGAAGGATCATTACCATCTGCATCTCTAGCTAATGATGGTGAAAAGAATGAAGAGTTAAACTCGGTTGTGAAGATTGAACAGAAACCAGCTGATGTGATGCATACTCAGTTTGCAAAAAGAACTGATGGGGATCCCAAGCCTCCTTGTTCTACCAAGGATGTGATTTCTGAAAGCCTGGATGAGCTGAAGGATGAAAAAGCTAATGAGATAGATTGCAGGAGTCAGTCTGCCTTGAAGCAAAAAATCAACCAAGAAAGCTATGTAGGTTCAGCTGTTTCTGATGACAAGGTTGAGCTCTTGGTGAAGAATGCTGTACGTAATCACTTTGAAGAGAGAGATAATGGAGGGCCAGCTTTTCAAAGGGTGCAGAGGGTGTTATCTGTACATTTGCAAGAACCAGAGCACCAAAGAAGATCTAGGGGATCGAAGATGACTGGCACAGAAGCTGATGAAGCTGACGAGTGTACATCGACTGCTGCAGGGGGGTCAGATATGGAAGCAAAAGTTGAGTTTGACCTGAATCAAGGGTTCAACTCCGATGAAGGAAGATATGGAGACCCAAACAAATCGAGATCTTCGGGATGTTCTCCTGTTCAACAGTTAATTAGTCCTATGCCACTGACAGTTTCTTCCGTGTCTACCAGTGTTCCTGCTTCAATTACAGTGGCTGCAGCTGCAAAACGACCTTTTGTTCCACCAGTGGATTTACTGAAGAATAAGGGAGAGCTTGGTTGGAAGGGATCAGCAGCCACAAGTGCTTTTCGACCTGCTGGACCAAGAAAAGCTTTGGAGATGTCAGTAGGTCCAACCGTTGTTTCTGTACCTGATGCTGCTGCTCCTAAACTATGTCGTCCTTTGTTGGACATTGACTTGAATGTTCCAGATGAAAGAATCTTGGAAGACTTGGCCTGTCGAAGCTCTGCTGAGGGTACAGGTGGTATCTCTGGCAGCAAAAAGAAATGTGATCTGGCACATGATGATTTAAAGGGTTCTGTGCCTAGTCGAAACTCTGGGGGATTTGATCTTGATCTGAACAAAGTGGATGAACCTACTGATGTTGGCATTCACTTGAGTAGCAATGGTTTTCAGCTGGCGGGCCAACTTCAACCCTCAAAAACTTCTTCAGGTGGACTTCGTATTTGTGATGGAAGTAACCTCATGGACTTTGATTTGAATGATGGGCCTCTTGTTGATGAAGTACTTGCAGAACCAACAACACTTGGGCAGCAAACTAGGAACACCCCGACATCCCAGTCATCAGTTTCTGGGATTCGGCTGAATAATAGAGACATGGGCAACTTCTCTTCATGGTTTCCTCTAGGCAATCATTATCCAACTATGACAATCCAGTCTATCTTACCTGATAGAGGGGAGCAGCCTTTTCAAATGGTGGCACCTGGTGGGCCTCAAAGAATGTTAGCTCCAACCCCAGATGCTACTCCATTTAGAAGTGATCTCTATAGAGGACCAGTGTTGTCATCTTCTCCAGCACTACCTTTTCAATCTACACCATTCCAATATCCTGTCTTACCTTTTGGTACCAGCTTCCCTCTGCCCTCAACTACATTTTCAGGTGGTTCGGCGACATATGTAGATTCATCAACTGGTGGGCAGCTTTGCTTTCCTAGTGTGCATTCTCAAATATTAGCACCTGCTGGTGTGGTCCCAACCCAATATTCAAGGCCTTGTGTTGTAAACCTCCCAGATAGCAACAGCAATGGTAGTTCTGACAGTAATAAGAAATGGGGGAGACAAGGCCTGGACCTCAATGCAGGGCCTCTTGGTCCAGATGTAGAAGGGAGAGATGAAACTGGGTCTCTTGCATCAAGGCAACTCTCTGTTGCCAATCCTCAGGCCTTTTTGGAGGAGCCATCAAGAATATACTCAGTGGCTGGTGGTGGGTTGTTGAAGAGGAAGGAGCCTGAGGGAGGATGGGAAGGGTATAAGCAGTCCTCATGGCAGTAGCCCAGGTTGTTGGTGAAACCTGTAAGCTCCGCATGTGTTTCACCTCTCTGTTGTTTTACTCATTTTCTTCAGTTTGAGCATTCCTAAATGCTTGGAGTTTTACATTAGTTTCTTGTGAAAAATAGTTTCCACAATTGATGTCTTATTTTGTTTTCCTTTCCAGCTTTCTTTGGTGGCTGTTGTCAACTTCCAGAGATAGTCTAACTTGCTCTCAGAGGATGGGTGGTAAGCGAGTTATTTGATGTTGTCCAGTCTCCGACCCCCTCCTTTTGCTGTATCAATTGTATTTTAGATCATGGGCCCTTGGGTTGTTGTTCCCTTGAATTTGTACTGGGTGGCTGCAGTTTACTTTCCCCTTTGTAGATATTTTAACCGCTGGAAAGCAATCTGTGTTGCTCAGGCATTGAGAAACTGGTGCCATACTGTTTCTTCACTGCATCAAAAATTTATACAGTTGGACTTAAAACCTTCTCTAGCCTATTCCAACTGTTCTGAGAATGCAAGTTGGACTGTTGAATTTTTTTTAGCTGAGGCATATGTGCTTCGTTATTGCTTTATCTTCCGTTTTTTTTTCCTGTTTCCTGTTTCTTCATTTTGATCAGATACATATAAGCAGAGGGGACGGTGGATTCTGCCTTTTTGTTTGTTTGAGCTTTCCTTTTGCTGGCAAATGGTTTGGTTGGTATGATTTGTCGCTGTATTGTAGGCTTCCTTAAGTTGTATGTATAAGCGCAGAGGGGATAGCTGATCCTTTTTCTTTTGTTTTGCTTTGTTTGTTCTGGCATGTGGATTGGTTGTTAGATTTATTACTGCTGTAGGTCACTTCAATTTATGCATGACTTTGGACTTATCCACATTGGCTTAATGGCAGTTCTCTGTATTTGAAATATTTTGTCTGCCAGCATTGGAACATGTGAACATTCACCCCACAATGGTGTTTGCTGAATACTTGGCAGCGGTTAGTTTGGTATTTTAATTTTACTTCAATGACAATAACCCCTCTGATGCTAATAATGCCTTCATATTGTTGCGGTTAATTCATTTTTAGTACCGTTTGCACGGAACTGTTGTGCAAGTCTGCAAAAAGAAATCGAGTTCATACTTTATTGGCCAATGTTGACATGCATGGTAATAAGAACTTGATCTGAATATCACAGCATTTCTGTTAACATTTCTTGGTAGTATGTGTGAGAGTTCGTTTTTTTTTAATCCCCTGTTGTGCCAAAATTATCATTTGTTGTACTGTTCTTATGTACTTGAAAACATTTTTGAAGCAGCATCTTCGTTATTTGATGGTCAAATTTTAACAGATGTCATTATGTTTAATTAAAATTGATTGGTTGTTGCACTGTGTCAATTCAACGCTCCCTAACTGCAGTTTGTTATCCTGTAGCTGAATAATGAATTATGTAGAGAGTTGGAATCTAGAATCTGAATTGTTACGTGAATGCTTGTACCAGTTATCTTCACCAACCTACAACGTAAATAATAACTGATAGAATGAGCTTCTACCAACTGAAAAACAAAATAAAGATATTCAGAATGTCAACTGAGCCCATGTTGTTTAGTGTTTACAACGAATATATAAATGTATCTTGTACGAAGAAGATTGGCATTCCAATAAAAGCTGTGCCGAAGTGAAAACATTTGCAATCAAAGCCTAAGTTACATGATCCAGGAAACTTAAAGGCGCTTCTCTTTCATGTTCTAACAGGGTTGAGCATCAAGAGACGCTGCTTTTAAGCGGATATACTTCCACTCACTGATTTGATAACTTCAACCTGCAGCACAAAAGATTTCACGTTGAGCAATACCTGGAAGGTAATTATAGGAAATTCTAAGAAAGATAGATCAACACTAGCCTTAAAGGAATTTTTTTTGTTTTGAAAATTTAGCCTTAATGGAGTTAATAAACATGGAACCAGATTCTGTATGTGCCGTTGCTACAGACAACCAACCTATTGTGCTTTTCAGCTGCATCGAATATGATATGCAGCACCAATTTTATTACGAAGTCAAACCAGTGATGTGGAAACAAATCTTGAACTCCACATTAATCCATACAGAGAGAGCTCCACAGAATCTACAGATAAGAGTGCGGCTGTGGATATTGTAACTGGTCGGCGAGAACTTGATCATCTGTGAAAGAAGTAGGAGTTCTGGGACTGATGTAGATGAGTTTTAAGTCACAATCCAGTAGTTCATATATAAGCCATGATATCCAGCAACGTTTTACCTCTAGTATTTAATGCATGTTGGTTTATGCCCTTGTAGACAATTTTATTTGTATATTTATTTGTATAAAATTTGTTTTATTCAATAAAAAAAGGCATTCTTTATTTGTGTGTAGAGTAAATTGAAATTTGGAAAAGTTATTTTCAAATATCAATTATAAATCATTTACTAATTAGCAAGAACGAACATGATTGGATTATTTAAAGTAGACATGAATTCCATACTCTAATTCCAATTAGAACATTAGATGGCGAAATGATTAATTTATACAAGATAACCATGCACAGACATGTTAAGTCAAACCATTTTAACATTCTTAATATTTGGGTGGTTATGGTATATTGCTAGACGTTAATTATGATCTAAGATTATAAATTGTTTAATTAGAGAATTAAAGATAAATTAAAAGGAGTTTTAATTTATCTGATTCTAATAATGAATTAGAATTATAATTTATAATCATGACCATCATATTAGGATCCTAATGGGTCACACATAAAAAGTCTATAAAGGAGAAAGTGAAATTTGAATTAAGTTAGACTTAATTGAAAAGTTTTAAAAATTTTAAGGGTCAATATGTGATATTTTATCTTATAAGGATTAATTCATAATTATAATTAAAGTTTGACTTTAGTTGCAATTTTAATAAAATCCAAGGACATGAAAAATAAGATTTTTTTTTATAAAAGGAAAAATTAGAAAAAAATTGGAGGTTAGCACTTCTTATATTTTCCCTCTCAAATTGAATTTGAGTTTTCTCAGAATAGATCTGTGGATACCATTAGAGGCTAAACGATTGAACGGCTTGTGGATTGACAAATTCAAAGAAACAAAAAATTATAATATGAAATTTCAACAGGTTAGTAGGTTTTTGTCGATTTCTTGTTTATGTTTCTAATTAAATTTTGTTAAAGCTAATTCTATGAAAAATTTTTTATATTATTTTTGCTGCGCTAAGAATTGATCTTGCGTAATTTTTTCAACAATGGTATCAGAGCCATCTTTAACAATTTTATTTTTTATTCATAAGCTTGAATATATTTTGATTTGTTTTTAATATGCAAAAGTTGCATATTGATACGTTAAACCTAAAAAACTAATTTTAAGAATTTTTTTGTGGTGGTAATACACGTTCATTGCATGGCTAGTTTTTCTGATAGTTGTTGTGCATGTTCTCACTGTTCCAATAATTTTTTGGAAAATTTGTTCTTTATTCTACCAAAAATGTTTGGGGAAATAAATGGTGCAATATGATTATATGCGTTTCTGGAAATGTGGAATAAATGGTCATGAGCTTTTGGAAATTTTCATGATTATAAGCATTTTCTATTTTGGGATTGGATGTAAAATGATTATATGTGTTTCTGGAAATGTGAACCACATTATATCAGTTTTTGTAAATTTTTCAGTTTTCTAAAAATCTGGAAAGAGTTACAAGTGTTTATGGAAAAGATTTTATTTTGATCTTTGTTTCGCTTGTTTTTCCTCTTGCGTGAAGTTTCTTGAAACCATACGAAGAGTTACATGCGCTAATGAAGACAAAGAGTTGCATGCACGCTTCTCTTCTTTTTCATAACCGATTAATAAAAACTGAAACTGCTTGGCTTATTAATTGCAAAAGGAGGGTTGTGAAACAGACAAAGTTCCTGTTCATTTACTCAAGCCTGTTACTCCCTTAAATCAACTTTCTTATTAAATGTAGGTGGCCTTTTATCTGTTTTTATTCATTGCTTTTAATAAACAACAGATGCTTAGGTTACGTATTCTTCAATGATTGTTATTAAATGTTTGGTTAATGAGTATCAAGAACCACCACCGACTCTAAAGATCTTTATCTCTGTAGAGTTATATATATATATATTTATAAGTTTGTTTATAAAGATACTGATGGGGCAGAGTGTCTCGAGATAGTCTGAAGAAGGAGTTAGCAGAATAAAGTGTTGTTTTGGTTCATTAAAAAAAAAATGTACCAAAAGGCTAGAGAAGACGGGGCTGGTGACGTGCCCCATCTGCTAGGAGATTGCGGCTCTTGGTGCCCAACCAAGCTAGTCAGGAGATGTAGTCTCCTGGCCTATGGGCCAACAGGCTAAGAGATAGTCTCCTGGCTTATGGGTCTTGTTATTTTTTTAATTTTTATTTAATTTTTCAAATATTGATTAATTAAATTATCATTTTTTATTTTAAAAAATCTCAATTTATTTTTTGTAATTAGATTATGTCAAATAAATTAATATAATGAGATTATATTATTTTGAATGAGATTTTATTTATTTATTTATTTTAAATCCCTCATTAAAATATTAAGTACATGTTTAGAACATGAATAATGCCTTCCATTATCATAGGATTAAACCAAAGTTTTTTTTTTATTGTTAGGCTTGTTGAGTAAACTCAAGGTCACTTTAACTCGAACACGTTTGGTCGTATAATGATGGATTTCACTTAACTAAATTTATATGATTTGGATGAGTAAATTCATAATCATATAGAGGCAATGTTAGGATAATATTATTAGATATGTTTCTGGCAAAGAGTTGTCTCTTAACGAATCTAGGAATTATATAGGATGTGATTGATAAAATGTTATCTACCTAATTTTAATTTAATTGGTTTGTTGAGCAAACTCAAGATCAATTATATTAAAATGGGATCCTAGCCCACTAGAAAATTATTTGATAATTTCTCGAATTAATAGTGAGGGCTATTAATTTGCTTAAAATAAAAGGAGTAACCAAAATTTAAAAGTCCTTATTTATTTGGTTTTACGATATAAACTAATTTATATTTTTTTTGATGAATCAGTTTTTGAAAATGAGTATGAACTTGTCCCTGAGGAGCATTATGGATGCAAACAAATTGACTGGACCAAAATTTTTTAACTGGTTGCGTAACCTTAAAATTGTTTTAAGGCAAGAGAAAAATTGTACGCTCTTGACATTGAGCTTCCATCTGAACCTATGCAAGCTGCCGCCAATGAAAATTGGGAATATTATCAAAGTCATATAGATGATAATGAGCAAATAACATGTGTGATGTTAGCCAGCATGTCTCCCGAGCTTCAGAGGCAACATGAAAATATGAATGCAAGGAAAATGTTCCTGCACCTTCAAGAGTTGTTTGGTGTTTAGAGTCGGGTGGAGAGGTTTGAGATCGCGAGAGCCCTGTTTCAATGTTGGATTGCTCCTGGATCATCAATGGAAATTCATATTCTATAGATGATTGGCTACATTGAAAAATTAGGCCAATTGGGGTATGACTTGAACCTCAATTTGAGCATTGATTTAGTACTCCAGTCTCTTACCTAGAGTTTTTCACAATTTATTTTAAACTTCCACATGAACAAAAAGAAAATGTCATTGGCTGAATTACTCAACATGCTCAAAACCGCTGAGGGATGCCTTAAGAAGGAATCCAGTTTTGTTCTTATTGTTGGCTCTTCTTCTTCCAAGAATAAGGGTAAAACCTTTAAGAAGAAGAATAAGAATAAAAATCAGAAGGCGTTTGCTAAAGTAGCAAAGTCAATAGGCGGTGCTAAGAAGAAGAATGAAAAGGGCATATGTTTCCATTATGGCTGTTGGATATTGGAAGAGGAACTGCAAAACTTATCTTGCTAGCTTGAAGAAAAGAAATTAAGCGTAACTTCAACTTCAGGTTTGTTTATGATTGAAATCAATATTTCTACTTCTGTATCACAATCTTGGATATTAGATACCGGATGTGGTTCTAACATTTGTAACAATGTGCAGGTATTGATAGACAGCAGAGCGTTGAGAAAAGGCGAAGTGGACTTACGAGTCGGTAATGGAGCAAGAGTTGCTACATTAGCTATTGGAACTTGTAGTTTAACTTTGCCTTCTGGTCTTTTACTTGAACTAAATAATTGTTATTATGTTCCTATCATCACAAGAAGCCTTATTTCTATTCCATGTTTGGACATGAATAGATTTGTTTTCAATATTAAGAATAACAATTGTTCTTTTTATAAAAGTGACATTTATTATAGATCTGGTATGCTTACAAAAGGTTTGTATGAATTAGATCTTAAAAGACCAATTCTCAAAATAAATAGCAAGAAATGGAGATTAAATGACCAAAATCCTTCTTATTTATGATATTGTAGGTTAGGTCATATTAATAAAACAAGAATTACAAAGTTACATAAAGAAGGATATTTAGATCCTTTCGATTATGAATCATATGAAACTTGTGAATCTTGTTTAAAGGGTAAAATGACCAAACTTCCTTTTAGTGGAAAGGGAAAACTGCCTAATAAGTTGTTAGAGCTTATACATCCAGATGTACGTGGCCCTATGTCTACTCAAGTTGGAGGTGGATTTTCATATTTCATAACATTTACAGATGACCATTCAAGATATGGTTATGTGTATTTAATAAAATACAAGTCTGAAGCATTTGAAAAGTTTAAAGAATTTATAATTGAAGTAGAGAAACAAATTGATAAGAGTATTAAGACACCTAGATCTGATCGAGGTGGTGAGTACTTGGACCATGAGTTTCTTAGTTCCTTAAAAGAGAATGGAATTCTCTCACAATGGACTCCGCCTGGAACTCCACAATATAATGGGGTTTTTGAAAGGAGAAATTACTTTATTAGATATGGTACGTTTCATGATGAACTACGCAGTTCTTCCAGTTTCATTTTGGGGATATGCTCTTAACACTGCTGCTTACCTATTAAACAGAGTTCCATAAAAAACCATTGACAAGACTCTATATGAGATATGGATTGGTAAAAGACTAAGGTTGTCACACTTAAATTTGGGGATGTGATGCTTACATGAAGCGTGCAATGTCTGATATGCTTGAAGCTAAATCAAATAAATGCATATTTGTGAGGTATCCAAAAGAAAGTTTTGGATATCAATTTTATTATCCTCTTGAGAAAAAGGTGTTTATCTCAAGACATTGCTATATTCTTAAAAAGAGAATTTATTCTCAAAGAAAGTAGTGGGAGTGATGTGGAACTTAGAGAAGTTGTAGAACCACAAATACACATTCAAATGAAAAAAAACCACAAGTTGATACATTAAATGTCCAATCAATGGTTCAAGAAACACACAATATGTGATGGTCTGAAAGGGTACGTCATCCTCCTGTTAGATTAGATCCACATGTTGAAAAAGGAAGTGATGATGTGTCACTTATGAATAATGAACCTACTGATTTTAAGGAAGCAATGTCAGACATCGATTTTTTAAAATGAGGAGAAGCCATGAAATCTAAAATGGAATCTATGCATACTAACCAAGTATGATATTTGACGAATGCACCTAAAGGTATAGTACTTATAGGGTGCAAATAGATTTTTAAGAGAAAAATTGACATGGATGGAAATGTACATACGTACAAAGCAAGGTTAGTGGCGAAAGATTATAAACAAAAATAAGGAGTTGATTTTGATGAAACTTTTTCGCCAGTAGCAATACTTAAATCTATAAGGATTTTATTGGCTATAGCAGCATATCATGATTATGAAATATAGCAAATGGATATCAAAACAACATTTCTCAATGGGAATTTACAAGAGGACGTGTATATGACACAACCTAAGGGTTTTGAATCCAAAGAATTTCTTGATCAGTTATGCAAGTTACAAAGGTCCATATATACACTGAAGCAAGCGTCGTGGAGTTGGAACATCAGTTTTGATGAAACAATCAAAAGTTTGGTTTTATCAAAATTATGGATGAACCTTCTGTTTCCAAGAAAGTCAGTGGGAGTGTAGTAGTTTTCTTAGTGCTTTAAGTGGATGACATATTGCTCATTGGAAATGACATTTTAATGTTCAAGTCTGTTAAGATATGGTTATCTAAGAATTTTTTCATGAAAGATATAGGAGAGGCAGCTTATACACTAGGTATAAAGATCTATCGAGACATATCAAAGAGGTTGCTTGGTTTATCTTAATCCTTGTACATAGACAAAGTGTTAATCCGGTTTAACATGGAAAATTCCAAGAGGGGATTTTTACCTACATCGCGTGGGATTTCTCTTTCTAAGAGCATGTGTCCTAAGACACAAGAAGAAAGAGATAAAATGAATGGTGTTCAAATATGCTTCCGCTATTGGATCGATCATGTATGCGATGCTATATACAAGACCAGATATTGCCTATACTTTGAGCATAACAAGCAGATATTAAGCTAATCTCGGTGAGGGTCATTGAACGTCTGTGAAAAATATCTTGAAGTACTTGAGAAGGACTAAAGATATTTTTCTAGTCTATGGAGGAACTGGGCTGAGAGTTCAGGATCATTCAGATGCTAGTTTTCAGTCTGATCAAGATGATAGTAGATCACAGTCAGGGTATATTTGTACTTTTTGTGGTGGAGCGGTTAGTTGGAAGAGTTCCAAATAACCAACCATCACAGATTCAACAACTGAAGTTGAGTTTCTGAGGCAGCGAAGGAAGCATTTTGGATCAAGAAGTTTATTACTAAACTTGGAGTGGTTCCTAGCATTGTTGATATGATAATAGTGTATTGCGACAACAATGGTGCTATTGCACAAGCGAAGGAACTGAGGTCTCATCAGCGATCCCAGCATTTACTTAGGAAGTTTCATCTGATTTGAGAGATAGTGGAACGGAAGGACATCTATATAGAGCGAGTTCCCACTGAAGAGAATCTAATAGATCCTTTCACTAAGCCGTTATCTCAAAAGAGACATAATAGACATATGGATGGCTATGGTATTTGATACATTGACAATTGGCTTTAGTGCATGTGGGAGATTATTGGTTTATGCCCTTACAGCCAATTTTGGTTGTATATTTATTTTTATAAAATTTGTTTTATTCAATAAAAAAGGCATTCTTTATCTTTGTGTATTTTTAATTAGTTAATGATTAATCATAAAGATAATATCCCTGAAATAATTGTTATGCAATTAGAAATTATAATGTGATTATACTTATGAGATTGAAATTACATTTTTGTATTATTCCTAAAATGTTCCTAGTCATAATTTCATCAAGATGGGGGTATTGATGAAATAGTTAGACTAGCACATATTTTTTTCTTATGAAGAAAGTAATCGATCTCATAGATTAAAATGTAGAGATACTTAAATAAACATATGGGTGCTTATTAGAGAATAAGTTCACTGAACTGAACCAATTATTATAATCCCAAATGGAACATTACTTGTATGTCTGTGGATTATCTCATTATGATGGTTGTA
>JANIJH010000007.1:48202545-48212753 GCA_024520975.1 Erythroxylum areolatum
AACCCTCGAGCTAATTGTTTGTGCATTGCATAATTGAACTGTCAAGTATGATGCATGTTTGAGTGTTATGTTTTGATAGATGAGTCTTCATGATATGTTCTATGTGATGACGTTCAAATTATGAAAATTTTGAGCTTGAAGTGTGGATGATATAATTGCTAGATTAAATGGGATATATATATATATGCATACTTTGGTTATATTTATATATGTGTGTGTGTGCCTGAATTGTATGGCTCGTTTCTAATGGCTATAAATATATTAGCCACTCAGCTGTGTAGCTCACCCTACTATTCCCTCCTTAGGTGTAGAAAGAGACGAATAGCAATCCTTGCAAGACATCGGAACTCCAAGATAGTTAGAGACTTTTGTAATTAAGTTAGTCCAGGAACTTTTTGTATTTTAGAAGCATTTTAAGTATAAGCATTCAATTGTATCATGTGTATTTTGCATTTTGTATTTTTATTAAGCCAACGGTGTGGCGTTTGGCATATAAATAAAGTTTTTCAAACTCTTTTCCATTGGTAATGAAATGATAGATTGAAGTGGTTTCGGTTGTGTATGTTCATAATTGACTTCCTTGCTAAAATGGTTAAGTTGAAGTAATAAGCTTGTTTGATGTTTGACTGTTGTGGACACGCCACCCTTATGGGACGACGGGCTTTGTATAACTCCGGATTGTTGGGCTCCGAAAATGGGGTTCAATAATTATGAATCTGTTTGCTCTACCACATAACACTTCCATCCTCCACCTTCTCCTTGCTTCTAGTCAACTTGCAAATCTTTAACACAACCCTTAATTTAATCCTCAATAGTTAGCTCAGCCTTTATATACACCTTTTTCCCCTCGACCAAAACTGTCTTTTCTGATTGTTTTTCCCTTTCCTGTTTGCTTTTCTCTCCATTTTTATCTTCAACATTAGTCCTTATTGAGTCTTCCTTTAACCTTCTAAACCTATAAGATCTGAACTTTGTGCTTCACTTATACCTTTTTCCTGATACCCTTTAGGGTGAAGGGTTTTTTGGTCTCATCTTTACTTTGGTTCCTATCCAAGACAATTCCTTACTATTTAAAGTAATTATCTTTCGAACCTCAACTTGTCTAAAGTTATTTTTTCCTATTCAAGTATATCGTCCTCTAAAAGTACCCTATCTTCAGTCCCTACATCTAGTGAGTTCCCTTTCCTACCTTAATCCTCATCTGGCTCCTCTCTCCTTCCAAATAGCTCTGTTCCTAGCGTCATGAAAGAGCCTCCACCTCCTGTCAACAACACTCAAAGAAGTTAGAAGCAAACTTTGGGTGACCTTGGTGACCACCTTGTTCATTTCTGGCTACCTAAAAAGGAAGAAGTGAGACTCATTATTGCACCTAAAATTGAAGTGCTAAAGTAGGAGCTTCAACATGGAAATCCTCTTTGGTTGGCTTCTTCTTAGAATCTCTTCTACCATCTCCAGCCATATCTTCATAGGCTTATAAGCTTTGGAAGAACGAAGGCTTTGTAGACGTGCTATCATTTGAAAAAAACTTATTATGTTCTTATTTTTAAGCAAAATAATGCCTTGAAAGTGGTAGAGAAAGGTTCTTGGCACTTTAGATAGCTTCCCATCTTCTTGCAAACATGACAACTATGTATAAACTTAGATGTGATAAAACAAGAAAATTCTCTAATATGGGTTAACATGCCTAGCATTCTATTAGAGTATTGGATCGTCAAGGAGTTGAGTTTGCTCTCTAGCTACATTGAAAAACCCTTATATATTGATAAGAATAGAGCTAGAAGGAGGACGATTAGGTTTGCTATAGTTTCATAACTGTGGAGCCTTGCAAAGATCTCCCTGATTACATCTCTATTATAAGATTAAGGGTAAACAACTCTCTCTATGAAGACTCCATTTTGGTGACTTATAATTAGAAACCTTCACTCAAGATGAAAGGAAAACTTTCAAGATAGGGTATTACTTTGAATTGAAAGGGTTGGTTGAAGTTTTAGAAGAACTAGTCCAAGGAAAGTAAACGATGAATGCGTGGATAAGGAAGTGAGCTAGCCTACAAATGAGAGTAGTAAATTGATGGAACAAGCAACTTCAAGAGTGAATGGAAGTAATCAACTTAAGAATGTGAACCACAATTCTCCTATGGTAATACATGACAATAAGGCTAATAAAATCAACCAAGGTGATTAGGGTGAATCCCCTAATAATTTTATGAATGACAAGCTTCCTAACTCCCCTCTTAGTGAAGTGGATATGGAGCTATTTGACAATTCCATAATTAAGTCAAAGGATGATAAATTTCAAAGTGTCAAAGAAAGGAAATTAGGAAGAGACATGGGAGCAAGAGCTCTAAAGGTAAATCCACCTCAAAATGACTCTAATTGTATGGAATTTTTATGGATTAAATTGCCTTAATAGGCTATAGGCTTTAAAAAATCTTGTCAATATGAAACATCTATGGCTTTTAGGTCTATTGGAATTTTTAGGTCTCTTGGAATTTTCTATCAAACTACCAACATCATTACTATTAGAGAATGATATTAGCCTATGATTATACTTTTATAAAAGTGGAAGAATTATAGTCTTGTGATCAAGCAATACATATACTAATTCACTTCTTATATGAGAATTGTAAGATACTTGCCTCCAATGTGTATGGATCCTGGTTTGGGTGGGCCCGCACCATTGAGGTTTTGTCCCCTTTGGCCGCCTAGGTTGTCTACCTCCTATCCCCATTCCTTGGGGGGTCTTGGGAGTCGAACCTGAGACCTCAGGGTTTTGTTAGGTGCATGACCCACACCTTACACCACTGAGCTACGGTCGGGCCGGTCGTGCTGGGCCCGAATCCAGACATAACAACCCAAGGGCCGAACGGTCTATTATTCAAAGATTAGTCTCATACCTACTCCAAGCCCAACCCACGCTTCACGGCCCATCCGCAGATGGAGGACTCCCATGTAGACATGAAGACTTAAACCTAGCACATGCACCATATATAAGGTATAACTCTGCCATAACATAGGCACGCAATCACAACCCTAGTTTTCTCCGATTACAGCAGACCTACCTTCACCAAAAAACCTGACTTGAGCGTCGGAGAGGCTTATCGGGAAACAATCCCCGACGTGCCTTCTTTGTTTTGCAGGAACTTTAACATTGAAGCTCCCACGAGAAGCCATCAATCCCATGGATCCAAACGGTAACGTTAAGTTCCGCCAGAATCCGGCAGAACCAATTGGCGCCCATCGTGGGGCTCTAACCCACGACCACAAAGTTAAGAGCCTTGTGCTCTACCGACCCAACAAAACCCTGAGGTCTCAGGTTCGACTCCCAAGACCCCCAAGGAATGGGGATAGGAGGTAGACAACCTAGGCGGCCAAAGGGGACAAAACCTCAATGGTGTGTGCCCACCCAAACCAGATCCAATATTAATTTCTACAAGAAGATTATTTAAAATGATTTGAACCAAATTTAAGTTGGAAACTCTAATCCATAGCTTGTTTGAGAGGACTTCAATGCTACACTCTATAGGTATGAAGTAGAAGTTCATTCCAACTTAATGAACTTCACTAATGATTTTAAAGAATGAGTAAATGAATTGGGAATTGAATACTTGAGAAATGAGGGACATAACTTTATCTAGAGCAACAAAAAAGAGGGAAGGTGTTCCCTTAGGAAAAACATTAGAAAGAGTTTTGTTGAACCTTGCTTGGCTAACAAACTTCTCCGAAAGCAAGCAAAGGTGTATAGAGCTTTTATTCTTTGATCACACTCCTATTTGGATTGGTAGCTTGTTCAAAAAGGTATGTAAAAGATTCCACTTTAGATTTAACAAATTTCTTACACAATTCCAAGCAATTTATTTGCATCCAAAAATTGAAAAGTGTCAAAATTATATTGAATAATTTAAATTTTAAATAGGGTATCAATATTATGGAGGCAGCCTTGGATGTTAAACACAAGCTTATAATGATTTAATAAAACTTATCCAACAATTTAGGGTCCAAGGGGCTATTATTGGAAGAGAAGTCATTCCTACAAATTTACCTAAATAAAGTTGAGGATTGTGTTTTCCTTCTCGAGTAGAGGTCTAGAATTAATTGGCTAAAGGATGGGATATATGCACTAGATTCTTCTTCAACCTAATATTGGCCAGAAAGAACTCTAATAATATATGTTTTATTATCTATAAACATGGTGCATTGACTACTAGTCAAGAGAACCAGCTAAATGAAGTTATGACATTTTAAAAAAATACTATGGCTTTTAACTCTCTTATCCTCCTTCAATTAAGATGCTTAATGACTTCATTTAGCTAGTTCTCATAGTGAAGCAAGTTGTCAAGGAGTTTTTGACTAGTAGAAGTCTACTCAAGGAGATCGAAAAAAATTTTCTAAACTTTTCTCCTAAGGTCCCTAATCCTTATTCCTTTGGAGACTTTAGACCAACTGCATGCTATAACTTTCTATATAAAATTATTGGAAAATCTTAACAAAGAGATTAAGAGTAGTGCTCCAAACTCTTAGAAGTAGAGACTAAGGTGCTTTTCTCTAAGGTAGAATAATTAGTGACAATATCCTCATGGATCATGAGCTTTTGAAATGTTACTCTAGCAAAAAAAATCCTCACAAAATTCATTAAAGTGGACTTCAAAAATGCTTTTGATATCATAAGTTGGGATTTCATTCTCAACTAGTTTGAAGTATTTGGCTTTCCCTCTACTTTCAGGAATTAGGTGGTAGCTTGCATTTTCTTTACATCTTATAGTGTATTGGTAAATGATGTCCCTTCTAAAATTTTCAAAGGTCTAAGAGGTATAAAACAAAGGGAGCACCCCCCAAGAAGATTAAAGTAGCAAATTTTGTTTTTTAGATGACTTATTACTCTTCTCTAAGATTGAAACAAATTTATCCAAGTGTTGATGAAGTCCTTAAGGAAGTTTAAAGAAGTTATTTGGGTTAGACATAAACTACAATAAAAGCTATTTATTAATGCCTCTAGTGTAGTGCATCAAGTGCAGAGACTTAAAGCTTTAACTCATATTGACATTAAATCCCTTCCTGTTATGTATTTGGGACTTCTATTGATGACTAGAAGGTTCCAGTTTAAATAATGATTGCCTTAGTGAAAAAAAATACGAAAATGCTTAGCAGTTGGACTGACAGGGAGCTTTCTTTAAGTGGTGAACTTCAATCAAATCCATATTTAATTATCTGCATATTTATTAGAGTGCATATATGTTCTTATCTAAAGGACAAATCAAGAATATTGAAGGATTAATGAGAAAGTTTTTATAGGGTAGAACCAATATGAATAGGTTCAATGCTAAGGTTAAGAGGATGGAAGTATGTGAAACTTTCCATGAGGGAAGACTAGGAATTACTCCAATATGTGTTGCCATTAGGGTTTTAATATCAAAAGGGCATTGGAGAGTGTTAGTGGATAGGGAACAATTATGGATGAGATTGATGCATAACTATATATTAAGAGTTGAAAGTATTTGTGTTTTTAAAATCAAAGCTTCCCACTTATGCTTTATCAACTAGTTACTCAAGTTAAGGAGCTCAATTGAACTAAAAATAAGATATAGGATTAGGGATGGCAACATTGCTTCCTTATGGTATGATAATTGGATAGATAATGAGGCTCTAATACACAATGAAAAAGTTGTCCAAGTGTGATACATGTTCCAACACATGCCAAGGTTTGTTTATAGATTGAGGAAGGACATTAGCAAAACTACCTGAGTAAATTATCTTTATTGATCCTGAATTACCTTCCTAATATGGATCATAAGGATTGTTACTTATAGAATAATGACTCAAGTGGCATGTTTACTAACAAAGGCTATAGAGAGTGGTTAATACCTTGAGGGTATTTGGTGGATTGACACAAGCTTATATAGGATAGGAACCTTTTGCCTAAAGACTCCTTTCTAATATGGCTAACAATCAATAATAAGATTAATACAATAGAGATAATTTAATACCTACAGTTGAGGATACATGCATTCTTTATGGTATAGCTACTGAAACCTTGCCCCATTTATTTTTTAAATATAGCTATTATATCTCTATATGAGGACCTGATAAACATCTAATCTACTGGTATTCTAATGTGGTCTATTTCCCAGAGGTCACAATATGGCTGTTAACCAACTTCAATAACATTGTAAAAGGGGAATTAGTTGCCTATCTTATTGCTCTTAGTACTTGTCTACATTTGATTTCGAATGAAAGAAATGACAAAAAATTTAAACATTAAAAGATCGGAGTTAAATTTTCCTTAAGCATGACACTAGCCAGCATAAAGGAATTATTAATTCTATGCAATGAGTTTAGATAGCTTAATGATTCTATCTTACATGCATGGTGAACAAAGGAAAATGGTCTAAGATCTACATACACTTTAGTAAGGAATAATTTACTCATCCAGAAGACACAAATAAATACAAACTACTCTCATCCTACTTTGCCTTCATGTTCTAACTTCAACGTAGAAAGGAGTAGAGAATTGCTCTCTCCTAGGAGTCGAAAGATGTAAGTTGGCCTACTCTAATTTGTCATACATATAGCTTGCTTTCCAACTGGTTCTCATCAAGCAAGATAGTATTCTCTAGAGAACTTCACCCAAAGAGCTAGTAGGATGTTTTTGGAGGTGTCTATGTACTTACATGCATGTCACACATGTGTTCTACTTGTATTATTTATTTATTCAGTTTACACAAAGGTCTAGGGGTTCTTATACGAGTTAATGGTTGTAAAATCGTGATTATTATGGCTCATTGTCATTATTTTGAATATCAACTGTACTGGAGAAAAGTCAATACCAAATAAGAAAATTTTATATCGAACTTTAGTACCAGTTGATTTTGGCTATTCGATTGGTGTACTAACTATAACCAAAATACCAGTCAAATCCTGGTTAGAATTATAAATTTTAAAAAAAATTAGGATGAAATTAAAAAACTTAAAATTTCTTCTATATAAAATAATAATTACTTATACATAAAAGGGAATATAATAATAATAATACAAATACAAATAAGAATGTATTGAATACATTTTGTTTGTAAATAGGCTTATACATTATACATTATCTAACTAAATATATTATTTTAATATATTATAAATATATTTAATAAATATTTAAAAATTTATATTTTCATATTGACTATATATTATTTTTAGTGCATATATGTGAAAATTATTATAATAGCTTTTGAAATAAGTAAAGATAACATTTGAAATTAAATTTACTTATCATAAATGTATATTTTTTTACTTTATAATATTCTTAATTTTATATGTATATGATAGTTAAATGATCTTTTTCTCATCTTAACTTACGAGAAATATGTGAAAATAATATTAGTAAAAATAAAAATATTTGTTATATCAAATTCATACTGTTATAATTTCTTGAGATATGATTGAAGTAAAGTTAAAAGGTATTTAATATATTGAGAGACTGTTTTGTAATTTATAAATTTATAGAATATTTTGTAATTCTAAAAGATTATTCAAAATAATATCCAATATTGATTAGTATTGATATCGTACCTTATCAAAACCATTTAGCACCAATTCTGATATGATGTTTGCAACATTTTTTATTGTACTTATCTCTTTGTTTTTCAATTTAAAGAAATTATTCAATTTTTCAAAAATAAACTAAATACTTAAAAATAATATGATAAAATGGTCAATGCAGTTAGTCAACGCACTCATGACTAAGGACCAACTTTGTGGTTCTCTCCTCTTAATGGACCTTTTCTGGTATTGGTAGATGGTTATCTCTTTTCTCTTCTTAAGAAGTGTTTCCTTTTTGAAAATTCTTCAGGGAAGAAGAAGAATATATCTTTTATTGAGTGATCGATGATATATATACACAGAAGTCAGTGTTGTACAAAAGATGCGTATAAAAGTATTCTCTCTCTTCTAACAAACTTTATTCCCTCATGATTATTTACAGTGTGGTGGTACGTGTGATCGTTGGGAATGTATGTGTAACTGGTGCATGTGCATGGATAGCATGGTATGGGCCTGTCGACAGCCCCCCTTCAAGTTGGTGTCAGCGATAATAGACCTAACTTGATGACATTGGAAGACGGAGCCATAGAGGATAACAGTTTGGTGAAGCAGTCGGCTAACTCTGATGAGATGGAGTCTAAGAAGCGAAGATGAATCCTTCGATGATGGCGTTACATAAAAGGTGACAGTCAATTTCAATGTGCTTTGTTTGTTCATGGAAGACCAAGTTTTTGGAGATGTGTATGGCCGCTGCCTTGTCTCAATGTAGAGGAATAGGTAGAGATAATGGTATCTACATGTCGCGAAGTAAGTACATGATCCATCGAGTTTCACATAAAACACTAGCCATGCTCTGGTATTCGACCTCCGTAGAGGAGTGACTGACGATGCGTTGTTTCTTGATTTTCCAGGACACCAAAGCAGCTTCTAGCATGATGCAATAACCAGTGAGTGATTTCCGTGTATAAGTGCAGCCAGCCTAGTTGGAGTTGGAGAAAACTTGTAGGCGCATTGTGTTTTGTGTGGGATACAAAAGTCGTGAGGCTGTTGTTTTCTTGAGGTAATGGAATAGATGGGATAAAGTGTCCCAATGTGGTTAGTCAGGGTGTAGAAGTGAATTGAGTTAACTGATGGACCGTAAAAGCTATGTCAAGTCTCGTTAGATTTAAGTAAAGCAGCTGGCCTACAAGTCTGCGGTGTTGATTTGGGTTTTCCAGGAGAGGACCAGCATCAAGCAGGAGATTTTGGCCTTGAGGAAAGGGAGCAACAGCCTCTTTTAGATGTGGCAAATTTGCATATGATAGAATGTCTTGTATGTATTTGTCTTGTGAAAGAAATATCCCTTCAGTGGAGTGGTTTAGTTCGATGCCAATGAAGTGTTTAGCTGATCCTATGTCATTGAAAGTGAATAGACTGTGGAGGTATTTTTTAACTACCAGAAGTAAAGCTTCTGAAGGGCTTGTAATGAGCACATCCTCGACGTAAATAAGAAGAGCTAAAAAGTCGTTAGCAGAGCCTTTGGTAAATAAATTGTTATCAGAAGGTGACTGAACAAAGCCGTAAGATTGGAGCTTGGATGTTATTTTGTGGTTCCATTGTCAACCAGCTTGTTTAAGGCCATATAAAGATTTACGTAAACGACATCCCTAATCGGGAGCAGCTTTCGAATACCCCTGGGGAGGATGTATATATAGCTCTTTGTTGATAGACCTATGAAGATAAGTGTTATTAATGTTGCAGTGGTGCAATGGCCAATTATAGGTAGCGATGATAGCGATGAATATGCAGACTATTGTGAGTTTTGCGACTGGGGAAAAAATATCAATATAATCTAATGCTTCCTTCTGGCTGTATCCGTGAACCACCAGTGTGGCCTTTCTACGGTCCACTGTTCCATCTAGTTTCTGCCTGATTTTGAAAATCCATTTTGCCTGTAATGCACGTTTGCCTTTCGGGAATGTTGTTAATTCCCATGTGTTGTTTTGTTCAAGTGCATCTACCTCCAAATGCACGCAACAGACCCAAAGAGGATTAGTAATAACAGTAGCAAAAGACAATGGTTCACGTTCATTATCAACGCTAGCTATGAACATTACAAAGGGTGAGGAGTGAGAGAATAAAGAGGCAGTAGAGGGTGAACGAACCTAAAAGTGTGACGGTGTAGCTGCATCGAGTGGGGGAAGGGAGGTTATGTAATCCTTAAAGTAAGAAGGATGAGATCTGATTCGTGTGCTATGTCTCAACTGGGGAATAGTGTTTGGAGGTGGGTTGGAATAAGGGTCATGACAGGTGATACTGTGTGTGTCTGTTGAAATAGAGGTGGGTTGGTTGTCATTGGCCGAGGTAGTACAGGAAGGTAGTAGAACATCGTATGGTTCAGGTGAGGAAGGAGGCTCAATGAGGCTATCAAGAATATTTAGGAAAATTGTAGTATGAGGGTGGTGTTTGTGGTTTGAGAAAGGAAAATTGGTTTCGTAAAAATCGACTTCTCTGGAGACAAAAATTTTCTGATCATTAAGGTCCAATAAATTGTACCCTTTTTGTCCGGACACGTAGCCTAGAAAACAAATTTTTTTGCACGTGGTTCTAATTTGTCTTTGTATGATTTGGTATTTGTTGCATAACAAAGACAACCAAAAACTCGTAAATTTTCGTAGGAGGGTTGTTTATGATAAAGCCATT
>JANIJH010000007.1:48422557-48435126 GCA_024520975.1 Erythroxylum areolatum
ACATTCAATTGTTTTCAAAATAAAAAAGGTCTTAATTGGGAATGAGTTGAGTGCTAACACGCCACCCTCGCGGGACTCGGCCTCGGATATCACCATCGATATTAAGTCCGGGTCTGGCGGGAGTGGGATGCTACAAGTGTAACATCAATAAATGCAAAAATCTGAATGTACAGTCTTATTGTCACATACTCGTGCTGAAGACATTCTCTGAAAGCTTCATTTGAGACTTTTGTAAAAGAAAAATCTCAATAAAGTGACTATTGTATGTCACCAGACATTGAATCGACCACTTGAGACACGAGAACCTAATGTATCTCCCTTATGGCAAGCTCGTTGCACGAAAATTCACTTAAAAATGGATTAATAATGTCTCAATTCCTTTTCCGATCGTCTAACATGCAATCCCGAATGCTGAACGTGAGACCTAAGGCACAAGAACTTGAAGTATCTCCCTCATGTGATGTCCGAAGTATAAAAATTTAGTCGAAATAAGATATATAATACCTTAATTCCTTTTCCTGGAGTTAAGCTTTAATTTATTACTAATGTAATAAATTCAGAAAAATGGAAACAAGTACTTTATAAATTTTCCAGACTAAAAAACTAACCCAAAACATATTGCAATACCTTTACGAGAAATTTGAAATTTTTGTGTTTTTTTGAAAAATATTGTAGCTTCCGTACGGCTGACATGGTGTATCACGTTAGTGCACTTGACACGGACGTGCTGCACACGCATGTGCACTTGACATGGCGCATGATTGACGCCTGTAGCACACCTGTCAACCGTACACTGCTACCCCGCGCACTGTAGCTGCATTGGGTGCGTGCATTTTTTACCCACCGATGCCGGAGGTGATTTCTAGCATCCCGAGAAGTCATTTTTTGCTCCGTTCGTCTCGTTTTGGACTCGTGTTTTATAACTAGCCTTATATATACTATTTTTATGTAATTATATACATAAAAAAATTGAAAAAGAATCAAAAATTGAAGAAAACTAAATGAGATAAAAAAAATCAAAAAACCTTTGTTTATAGCAATTCCGATCACCTAACTGCTCTAATATCACATGTAATACGTAGTACAAACCTTATTACGTACCTAGGATCTACATAAAAGAATTAAAAACGAAGGTAATGCGGAATACCTAATTTCAGTTCCATATTTGATTCCGATGCTGATTCTAAGCTCCTAACGATCACGAATCTCCAAGATCTTTATGGAAAGTGTTTCCCGACACGTGGTTTGGAACTTTCTACAGTTTTCTCAATATATAAACTCTCCTAACGGGTCAAAAATTCCTTATGCTTACGATTGATATGAGCAACTGTAGGAGACTTTAACATTTATATAGCTTTCATATCGAGCTCCCCATCACAAAGTCGATATGAGTCTAGTCCACACTAATTGGGATCCATTTTTTACCCAGACTTCAACCGATTAATCTAGATCATTTATTGGGTCACTTTATTATCTTTATCTTGATCAAATTACGTAACTTAACTGATAATTTATTTTAAAAAAACAAAAAATGCAATTAATAATTATCCAACTTTATGAGAAAGATCAAAAGTGTCCAATATACCAAACTTTTAAGTCCTATCAAGAATTTGTCTTACTGATATATTAATTCTATCAAGGTGGATTTGAGTGCTTTTGACTTGCTAGATTCTAGATGATGGTTTAACAGTGGTTGAATTTTTAATTTTTAAATTTTTCGTTTAGTTTTAATACATTAAATAAAATTACTTCTTAAAAACTTAATTTGAACGAATTTATAGTCAAATATTTAAACTTGGTCGAATTTGAGTTTGATAAACTTTTTGGATGATCAAATAAAACTAGAACGAAATTCTTGTTTTTTTTATTGGACTGGTTGCTAGCTAATCATAGGATTTGTTTTTTTTTTTCTTCTTATACATATATATAACTATATGTAAATTTCTACAAAATATATGGGGAAAATAGTGAAAATCCAAAAAAATTGTGTGAATTGTTGAATCAAAACATGAGCATAGCTGTATTCAATCTTCTGATTTTCTAAAATAAAAAATAAAAATTGTTAATTACAAAAAATATCATGATTTATTCGATATTTACATAATTTACTTTAGAGGACGGTTGATTCGTATAGGAGAATGATAATAGGAATGAGAATAAAAAGTGAGAAATAAGAATTAACATTATAATTATAATTATGATGGTTGGAGTTAGTTTGTAAAAAATATTAAAAATAAAAAATTATTAAAATTTAATTATTTAATAAAATATTTTAATTAATTATATTGCAATTAATTAATTACAATATATTAATTAATTAAAATATTATAATTAATTATATTTTAAATAAATAGATAAATAATTATAATTAATTACAATATTTTAATTAATGAATTAAATATATTTTAATTAATTATATTGTAACTAATTAATTAATTCTTTTTATTAATTATAATATAATATAATTAATAATATTTTAATTAATTATGTTGCAATTATTATATTTTAATTAGTTATATTTTAATTAATTATAATGGAGTTAATTATGTTTTAATTAATTAATTACAATATTTTAATTAATTATAATGGAGTTAATTATATTTTAATTAATTAATTACAATATTTTAATTAATTAATGAATTATATTTTAATTAATTATATTGTAATTAATTAATAATTATATTTTAATTAATCATTTTTAATTAATTAATTATAATTAATTATTTGTATTTAATTAATTACTATTAAAAATATATTTTAAAAAAAGCCACTACTAAAAAATGAGTTTTATTCCTCGACTAAATGGAGGGTATGGAGGATTTTTCAAAAGCGAGATATCAAATTATTACTTTATAATGATAATCAATTTTTTATTATTGATTTTATAACTTCTCTGTTACGTATTCAGATCGTTTAGTAAGAAGAGAACATATGATCTAGTTGATATTGATTGTATTGAACTTATTGATTTTTGGATCGAAGAAGAAGAATCATCGCTTGATCTTGATTATAATGAACTTGAAAAGATGATTTATAAAGAAAATGTATTTGTCACAATGAATAAATTAAGAACATCTACTGATGGTTAGTTCATATCTTATTTTGATCATATTTAAGTTAAAATTATATTGTATTACAAGTCTACAATTGAGAATAATTTTATATATTACTAATTTGTAATTTATTTTAATGCAGCAGAAGAACTTGATGCAAATATTTTACGTGAAAACATAGTTTATGAATCTTTAAATAGCATTGGAGAATTTGGAACTTTTGACGATGATGAGATACAACCTCCTTCAGAAATACAATTTTGATTTGTATTGTTATTTTAATATTTTATATTAGACTCATATTTATTTATTATTAATTCATTATATAATAATATACATTGGTGTATTTTATTTTTACTTATTCTTATAAGTTTCACTTCTTATTTATTATGTACCGCTTTTATAGAGGTTCACTACCGATTGAACCTCTAAACCTTAAACTTTTCCTTCGATCGGTTCAATATTCGGTCTGATTTTTAAACTATTGTAATCAACAACTAAGTACTCACTTTTCATTCCTTACTTTTAACTCCTTCCTAAAGTCATCAACCAGATGCGCCCTTAGTTTTGCTCAATTTTTTGTTTTAATAAAAGTTATTATTAACATCGTATTTATCATGACCATTCAAATTATGATAATTTACTATGTATTTAAATAACACTTATTTTTAAGTCTTAATTTTAAATTTTAAAAATTAAAATTATTAAAAATTAAATTAATAAAATATATAAAGAAAAAATAGTATTAAAATTTAAAAAAAAGTGGAAAAGTCAAATTCTATAAGCTACCTAGCCGTTCAGAAGACAAAGATTCTTATATAAGTCACTTGTCAATTCCATTTTTTAAAAATTATAAATAAATTAACACAAAAATATATTAAAGAGGGGAAAAAAAAAGGAGGGAAAGAAACTTCACACTGAAAGCAGCCATTTAGCTTCTCACTCTCTCTCTCCTTTTTTTCCCCTTCTCTTTCTTTTTTGACGCCCTTATTCTCTCTTCGTTCTCTTCGACCCTCTTTCGGGTATTATTTTTGTTTAATCAGTTTCTTCTTTTTTGATATTTTTTGGGTTTTATTGATTTTTTTAAAGTTTTTATTTTATAATTTCTTTATAATAAGATTAATAATATTAGGTTTGTATCAAAATTGAATTTTTATGCTTAGTAATTTAATGGTTTATGTTTCTGTATGTTCATTTTTCTAGGTTTTCTCTAGCTATTTGGTACTTTTCTAAATAGAAAGAAAAAAAAGGTTCTGTCTAAAGTTTATTGTCTTGTTCGTATATTTTATGTTAGTTTTTTGTGAGCTTAATGGTGTTTAAAACAGGGTATATATCTCGCACACCAAATACCAGACAAAATCGCTTCGTACCGTTTTTCGGCTATGGCCGGTTTGGTACGAAAACCAAAACCTTGATCGGAGCATACCAAAAGTTTGGCCCCCGTCCCTCTTTCTCACTCTGGTAAAAATTATGGAGAGAGCGACAGTGGCTGTCTCAAACATCCCAAAAACAGTCATAGCCGAAGATCTCCTACGTTATCTAGAATCCCAGCTCGGCCCTGACTCTGTCTTTGCCTTGGAAATTTTGACAGAGCACAAGAACTGGAAGTCTCGTGGCTTTGGTCGCGTTCAATTTACTTCTCTCGACTTCAAGCACGAAGCTCTGTCCTTTTATTTCCAAGACAAGCTCATCTTCAAATCCCACAAGCTCAACATTTCAGAGACCTATGATGACATCATTCCATGGCCTGTCCAGCCGTATAACAGAGTGGAGAAGGGGGATTTGCATGTGGGTTTCATGAGAGAAGAACGTTGCATGTGTGTGTTGGAGAGCTGGGAGGGTGTGAGAGGTTTGGTGATGCCTGAGAGAAGGAGAGTGGATTTTTGGGTGTGGGCTAATGGCGAGTGTTATAGATTGGAGGTGACATTTGAGGATATTTTGGAGGCTTTTGGTTGCTGTTTAGGAGGTGATAAAATCAATGCACTTCTCTTAAAGGTATAGTGTGCTGGGAATTTATTCTTTTATTTTGAGGTTATGATTAAGGAATACTGATTTAAGATGAGAAGAAAGAAAAGGACCAACTTTTTGGCCTAATGTTTTGGGTTGTTTGGTTTTGCTTGGTAAATCATTGCTGAAATTATTTGTTTCCAGTGGTACGTTGTTTTTGCATTTGCATTTTGATTACCTTCCCACACTTTGCCTGGGGACAGCCAACGGACCATTCTGATTCTGGGGTATTTTGTGTTACCGATCTATATTGGTGCAGGATGATTTACAAACTGTTCTTTTTTCATATGGTAAAAAAAGGCTGATGCCTTTATCAAATTTATGTCCCTATTTGGAACCTAATGGGATCACTGTATTGCTTGATTTTACCATAAGTTCCTCATGAAATGTTTGAGTTGAATACCAGAGAAGATTGTGACTAGAAACGCTTGATTAATTCGAAAGGAAAGTTCTTGTTAGATCAGAATTTGTCACTTAATGAAACAAAATGCTCAGAGCGAAAAATATCTCTCAAATTGCTGAAAATTATCTGTTATACTTACTGGTCAAATTAAGTTTGCAGAATAGCATTTTCACTGCAACAACAACAGCTTGGGTTAAAAGAGCGATAAACTTCAGTAGATGAGACCTTGCTAATTGGCTTTCTATTTATTTACTTTTTAAAATTTCCACATTAACGTTCTAATGAATTCATGTTTTTTGTGATTATGCTAGTTTCCTAATTTGATGGCCTAGATTCTTGTTTCTCAAACTTAAGATTCTGAGTTTCCTGAAAAAGAACTTTCTCCCTTTTGTATTTTCAGCTCAGGTATGGGCCAAAAATCTATAAAAAGGTTTGTGGACCGGATATAGATTTGAAGTTTAGGAATGATCGATATCATATCAGCAAGGAGAATTTTGACTATCTTTGGGTTCGCACAACAGACTTTTCAGCTGTGAAGTCTATTGGACAATCAACTTCATTTTGTTGGGAAATTGAAGAAGAATTTTTAAATGGAGATATTTTTACAAGCTTTCCCTATTATAAAGCAGATGTGAAAGACTTGATTTTAGAAGATGGAGAAGAATTTCATTCTCCATCTGAGATAGTTCCACTGATAAAATGTGCATCTAATGCTATTCTATCACATGACATTGTTTTCCTGTTAAACTCTCTTGTTCATACTCAAAAGATTAGTCTTGCTTCTATTGATTCTGATGTGATTAAGATCCTTAGTACTGTGGATGAAGACACTGCAATTATGATTCTACAGAAGTTGCAGAAGTCAAACTCAACTTGTTATGATGTTCTGTCCTTTGTGAAAATCCAGTTGCATGTTCCAGGGAGAAACCTTAAACGACCTTGCTTGCCGGTGAATAAAAGCTTAACTGATCATAATATAATGAGTTGTTATAGGGCTTTAATTACACCATCAAAGATATATTGTATGGGTCCAGAGCTTGAAACTTCTAATTATGTTGTTAAAAACTTTGCATCCTATGTGTCGGACTTTATGAGAGTCACCTTTGTTGAAGAAGATTGGAGTAAGCTTCCTGCAAATGCCATTTCTGCAAGTATTCGGCAAGGCATGTTTTCAAAACCATACACAACTGGAATATATCATAGAATATTGTCTATCCTTTGTGATGGGATTGTGATTGGAGCCAAAAGGTACGAGTTTCTGGCTTTCTCAGCTAGTCAGCTGAGATCCAATTCTGTTTGGATGTTTGCTTCTAATGAAAACCTGAGAGCAGAAGATGTCAGAGAATGGATGGGTTGCTTTAACAAGATTCGTATTGTGTCCAAATGTGCAGCAAGGATGGGCCAACTATTCAGTTCTTCTATCCAAACTTTTGTTGTTCCTGAGCAAGATGTTGAGATTATCCCTGATATTGAAGTTACTACTGATGACATTGATTATTGCTTCTCTGATGGTATAGGTAAAATTTCTCTTTCTTTTGCTAGGCAAGTTGCTGAAAAATGCAGATTGAGTGCCACTCCCTCAGCATTTCAAATTCGTTATGGTGGCTACAAAGGTGTTATTACAGTTGATTGTGAATCCTCTGACAAGTTATCTTTGCGTGGTAGTATGCTTAAATTTGAGTCAGAAAACAGGATGCTTAATGTCACTAGCTGGAGTGAGTCATTGCCTTGCTATTTAAATCGAGAGATCATCTCCCTCTTGTCAACCTTAGGAGTGAAGGATGAAATATTTGAGGGTTTGCAAGATGATCAATTGCGCCTGTTGGCCAAAATGCTGACTGATAGAGAGGTAGCTTTAGATGTCCTGGAGAGTTTGTCCTATGCTGATTCTAAGAACATTCTTGTGATGATGTTGCATCAGGGTTATGAGCCCAATGTGGAACCTTATCTCTCAATGATGTTGGAAGCTTATCGTGAAAATTTCATGATGGACTTACGGAGCAGATGCCGGGTATTTGTTCCAAAGGGCCGTCTCCTGATTGGTTGCTTGGATGAAACTGGTATCTTGGATTATGGCCAAGTTTATATCTGTGTGACCTTGACAAAAGCAGAGCTACAAAGCAGGGATCAGAGCTTTTTTCAGAAGGTAGATGAAACAACATCTGTAGTGGTGGGAAAAGTAGTTGTCACAAAGAATCCTTGTCTTCACCCTGGAGACATCAGAGTGCTGGAGGCTGTCTATCAGGTGGAACTAGAGAAAAAGGGTTTGGTAGATTGCCTTATTTTCCCACAGAAAGGCAAAAGGTATTATTGCTGCTAGTGAATTGATCTTGATTAATTCTTTTGGAATTTATCAAAACCTTCAGCTGTTTCCCTAAGGGTAAACTACTCGAATTGTCACCCTTTTACGCTGGTAACAATTTTGTATCCCCTTGTGATCTTTTTATGTTTATGTACAAGCATTTGATAATGATAATAGTTAATGTGATTGACTAGATATTAATTTGACCCATTATCTTTGGTTATCCTATATAAATGCATCTATGCTCTTTGAAATAATGCTTTTTTGACATCCTTTGTAGTATAAAATATTGAACATCTTGGTGTCGTGTCATTAAAAATGTTGCTTTTCATGTTCCAAAAATTGACATTAGCTTTGTTTGTATGCATGGGTAGAAATAAATTGATGGAGAATAAGATTAACGTTAGTGCTAGTGTGTCAAAGTATTTATTTTCCATAGTAGGTAGTCCTACTCAATTTTATGTATTTGTCAGTTTTCTTAATAGGAGCTGAGTTAATATAGGATTATTTTATTTTAAAGTTTCCTCATTTAGGTTAAGATAAATGCCATTGGAAAAAAAATATAGCTTGATTAATTTACCTTGCAAGATTAAGAGGTGAGGATCTTTATTGATGAACATGTCATTTTAAAAAGGTTTGTAAAAAGATATTTTTCACAGGCCCCATCCAAATGAATGCTCTGGTGGTGATCTTGATGGAGATCTTTATTTCATATGCTGGGACAAGGATCTTATCCCATGCCAAATTGAAACCCCAATGGATTACTTTGGCAGAAGACCTCGCATAATGGATCACAATGTAACACTAGAGGTAAACTAGAACTAACAGACCATATCTGAATATAAATATCAGTATCTCTTTTTAGCTATGAGTATCAGCTGCTTCTTTAATGAAATTGGCAGGAAATTCAGAAGTTTTTTGTTGATTATATGATAAATGATACTTTGGGTGCCATCTCTACTGCCCATTTGGTTCACGCTGACCGTGAACCTGAGAAAGCTCGTAGTAAAGAATGTTTGATGTTAGCAGATCTTCACTCCATGGCAGTTGATTTTGCAAAGACTGGAGCGCCAGCCGAGATGCCAAAGTATCTAAGACCGAAGGAATTTCCAGACTTCATGGAGAGACTAGACAAAAGGATGTACATATCCGATAGAGTACTGGGAAAACTTTATCGGGCAACTCTTGATTCCGCTTCACAACAAATATCTAACTTTGTTTCTTCAGAGAAGCTTGCTGACTCAGCTTATGACCATGATCTTGAAGTGGAGGGTTTTGAGGACTTCATTAAAATTGCATCAAATCACAGAGACGTATATGTGGAGAAACTGAGGGCACTGATGAATTATTACGAAGCAAAGAGTGAGGATGAAATTCTTACTGGTAATCTTCGAAATCGGCCTATGTACTTGAAACGTGACAACCGGAGATATGGTGATGTGAAGGACCGAATTCTGGTTTCAGTGAAGAGTCTGCATAAAGAGGCCAGACGTTGGTTTGAAAGCAGCTGTGAACCAAAGGACCAACAGCGCATGGCTTCAGCATGGTATCATGTCACCTATCATCCAACTTATAGCCAGAAAAGCATGAATTACTTGAGCTTTCCGTGGATTCTAGGCGACATCCTGATGAACATAAAGTCTCTGAACAGCAGAAAAGATAGCAAATGAAAAAAGGCTCCGTTTATGTTTTGAATTCCCTTCCCCTTTTTCTGTTCCCGATGACTTCCCTTACGCCTACTATTGATGGATGTGAATCATCAAGTAATGGTCAGTATTATTATATGCAATTGATTGGCATATGCAGATTGTTCGCAATTCAAAACTGACCTCATACTGTTTATCTTCATGATCAAACCAGTAGTATTAACATCTGTTATTTGCAGTTTTAATAGATCAAATAGTAGCATCAGTTCTAAGTGATTGAGGGTTTGTCATCTTTACATTGGAAGATGTAAATATCCTCTGCAGGAAACGCATGAAGTTTTGAACAGGGGGAGGAGCAGAGCATTATGTTTGATTTTGTGGCTTACCCGTCCCTCTGCATAACTTTAATAAAAGCCTCCATTATCTTCCCAAATCATTGCTTCATTACCCTTTATCACCTGATGTATGTGCTTTTTTAGTGGGTTTGTAATGGTGGAGCTTATCAGGAAGTGGAAGATGATCAAACCTGCCATGGACCAGAAAGATCTGGAAAACGCTGACGTTAGGCTCATTTTGAGGGTGTTAAGTGTTCTGGTCAATAAGGTTCTCAGTCACACTCAAGAGAAGAGCTGAAAGATGATAGAAAATGAACTACATAAAAAGACTTGGAAATTAGAAACTATGCTAATTGGCATGGGAATTTACGTCGTGGAAATAATATAAATAGCTGAGTAAAGATTCTGTTGAGATAAACTAAAATGACAATTCAATCTACTAAATATTTTATTAAACCCAATAGATCTCTACCACCTTCTTGTGATTCAACAAATAGAATAAGCCAACTATCTAACTGCTTAATCAAATGATATGAAGAATATGCACTGAAGTCGCAGTTGACGACGGTGGCATTGAATTAGATAAAGGCTAGTATTTACAAACAAGAAAAGAAATCAATTTTGTTATTTATACACAAACAAAATGGAAAAAGCCATACTATACCGAATGCAACTCCATCGCTAACTTTACACACTAACCTCAATTGTCCAAATATAAACAGCCCGATTGAAAAAAAAAAAACCTTTTTATAAGCAAATATGGAAAGGAATACTGATATAGTTGATGCGATTAATTTGCGCCGTCGAGTCAGCATTCCACTGTCAACCTTATCAAGCGCATTTTAGCGTCCGCAGTGCCTCGATGTCCCTTATCTTTCAGTTGTTTCACGCGCTTAGAGTTACTTGCTTGCTATCACGCGCGTCCATGGCCAAAGGCCGACCCGAACCGGAAATAGAAGCGTAACGAGAAGAAAAGTCGCGAAACCCCCCGTATTCATCGTCGTCGCCGAAAACGCTGTTCTGACCGTGGCCTTCGTCGAAATTGAGTGCGTAACTGAGAGGATCGTACTGGAACTTACCGTGCCTAGTGTGACCAACTCCTCTGCTCCGATTAAACCGCCGGATAAAGGTTTTCCACTTGGGGCCGGCGACGATCTCGGACCACTCTCGAATCCTCTTCAAAGCCGTAATACCCCTTGCCCACCACGGACGCTTTTCGAGGCGGAGTCTGGACGACGGTGACGAAGAGGAGGAAGACAACGATCGGATCCTCTCCCACCAGGCTAATCCGACAGTGGAGGAAGATCGGCGGGAACCGAAGCAAGGGAAGCAGAAGCAACAGCGAGTGTTGGTAAGTAGAGAATTGGACGTGGTTTCTTGGGGAATCGAATCTTGCTCTCTTCGAGCCGTCTCTAGGTCTTCTATGCCCATACCAAACAAACACACACGCACACTCAACACTCCCTCCGTGAAACTCTCTCAAGAGTTTAGCTGTTAGAGAGAAGCTCTGTGTGCGTTCGTGTATATATGCTGCAAGTTGTAACTGAAAGCTACCGGAGACGGGGAAGTACCGGTGACCGAGAGCGGGACGAAGAGTAACTGTAAAGTGTTAATATGATGCGTGCCATATGTCAATTGTGCACGAGAAAAATAGGTCAGTCTGCACGCTACAGTGTACACTAATCGAGGGAGTGGGTCCCGAAGAAAGGATCAGACGGCGGTGTGAAACTGTTAATTATTTAATCAAGGACTTTTTTTTTGAATACCTAATTTTAAGAAAATCCTAATTATAGAAAGGCACTTTTAAATTATCCACTTTTAAATTATTATTTATTCGAATAGGGTAAATTTTTTGTAGAAAGTAAAGCTCTGACTCAAAGTTTTAAAAAGCTACATACATAAAAATGATTCAAACTCGCGATCTTATTTAAGCCACGAAAACCTCTTATTAATTTACCTATTCCTTGAGGTTGTGTAATCAAAGCCATTAATGTCACCATCAACGGACAATAATTCATCGAGCAAACTGATAATACGATCATAACTATATTAAGCAGATAGGTATTACGTACCATAGAAAAAAAAGTTTCCTCAACTTTTCTTGGTTACGTTCTCTGTTAGTGGAGATTCTGTTTTTTGTGTTTTAGAGACGGACATTTCTTAAAGTAGCTGACCTGTCCTAAGAATAGAAGTGAAATCTCACACACGAAAAACCTAATCTAATCCATATTTGTGTTCATATCTACCCCTTGGAATTACGAAATAATTTTTAATATTAAAAGTTATGAGATAGATTCTGGAGGTTAGGTTTGAGATAGAATCCCGAGGTTAGATTCTTACCTTAGGTTAGTTGACGTTAAGACACAATGTACTAAAGTTCATTATCATTAAACCAAATTCATACTTAATTTTGAGTTGTTAGCAGATAAATCATACGAATTATGTAAGAAATAAGTAATGTTTTAAAAACTGCACCACGAACAGGTCAAAGGAAAATTTTAAGATTTAAATTTTAATCGGTATTGAAACTTTATAAACTGGCATATTAGTAAATTTAGAAATAACTTAATTTAATTTATAAAATTAATTTAATAATTATTAATAAATATAATTAATTTAAAAATATTTTTAAAATATATAAATTTTAAATAAATTTTGATTTAATAATTAAAAATATATAAAATAAATATTAGTTATAAATAATAAATTTAAATTATTTATTTTAAAAATAAAAAATTATTAATATTTTATTAATAAATATTATATAAAAGATTAAAATAAATTTAAATAAAATAATTTATTTTTAAGTTTTATTTAATGTAT
>JANIJH010000007.1:48439311-48449408 GCA_024520975.1 Erythroxylum areolatum
TCATTTTACCATGAGAATAAGATTTTAGAAGATTGCTTGAGTGTATGTTTAAGTTTGCTTTTTGAGTTTATTTTGGGTTGTGTTGTTTTGATGAAAATGGCTGAAAATTTTAAGTTATGGGTTCTGTGGAAAAAGGCTTTCGCTGCGACGAGACCATTTGTTCGCCGCGGTGAAGATAAATTCGCGGGTTCGCCACGACGTAAGTTCCCGAAAGGTTTCGCCGCAACAATGCCCACCTTTGCTTCTGAGGGATCTTTTTTTTTTAAATTTTCAACTTCTAAGTCTTCCCTCCAAGCCCAAGCCTCATGCTTCCGTGTTTGATGTTGGGCTCCGAAAACGGGGTCCAACGTTATGTCTTTCACTTTTTTAGAACTTCACATGTAGCCTATCTACATTGCGTAATTCATAATAGACTCTCTAAATTCTTTTACAGAGCCAAATTCCATCCCCAATATCCAATTTGGTTTAGCATTGGATGAATTATGCCTAATATTAGTGTTTAGAATATCATTCTGTATTGGTCGGATGGTATCATACCTGCCGAAAATGGAACGATATCAAAGGTTTTGATACCGGCCGTTGATATTGGCCGATACCAAGTGTTTTCGTTTGGTACTGGTCGATACTAACCAATATTCAAAATACCGGTCATATACTGACTGGTATCGTAAGTTTTAGAAATTTGAGGGACTATTTAACAAAAACTTAAAATTTTTTACCCAAAACCCCCACCCCGACTCTGCACACTCTCCTCTACTACTTTGATTTTTCTCTCTCTCTTAGACTCACCTCCATTCTCTCTCTATCTCACACTCTCTTCTCATCTCCATTCTCTCTCTCTTGTTCTCCTCTCCATCTTCGGTAGTGCTTCTCTTCTCCCTCTCCTGTGACAAGATAACCACGAACTACTACACTGCATGACTGCCATCTTCGAATCTTCCTCTACCACGCGAACTCACCACCACCGAGCCTTATTTGGACGTCCATCAGGCTTCAGCCATCCTCCATGAGGACCACCATCGCACCACGCCACAATCGACTGCTCTCCTCCTATCCTCCACACATCCGTAGTTGCTAGATCTGGAATAATACCAAATCTAAACCTAATCGACCTGAAAAATGATTATAAATTTGTTTGGGAGTGTTTTCATTTTTCAATTGATTTTTCTACTTAATTGCATTTGTGATTGTGAATGGGTTAAAAGTTGGAATGAAATTGTGAGTGGATTTGTGATTTGTTGTTGGTTGGATAATGGATTAGAGTTGAATGAAATGAGTTTGGTTCATTGTTGTGGTTTAGTTGATTTATCTTAAATTTTTTTGTCATTGAAAATTTGAAATGAACAGCATGCATGATTTAAAAGCTAGAAAGTTTGAACCTAAATTAAAACCTTAAAACTGAGAATGCAAAGAACTAAAAGTAAATAATTAGTTGACATATTTTTACAATTATTAAAATGGTATTTGGATATTGGGTAAATAATTAATTGAGTATAATAATAATTTGGTTGTGGTCTTATGGAAGAGGCGAAGAGGAAGTTTTGTAATTGCAATTATTGTATAGAAAAGTAGCAAAAAAGGTAAAATCTATATCTCTAAGTTGTTTTTAATCTTTATCCCAAAATTAGTCCATCTCATCAAGTGTCTTGCATATTCACCTTTATTTATCCCAAAATTAGTCTATCCCATAGTCTTTGCATATTCAAAATCTTATTTCTTATTATTCCATTTCTATCTCATTTATAGTACCTTAGCATTATATCTTCAGGAAAGTGTGAAAGTTTCTTAGTTTATCTTAATGAAAAAATTACTCAGCTTGTCATTCCATTTTAAGATATTTACTAAAGGCAAGGATTTATGAAGCTATGTTGATGGCAATAATCATATTCATGAAAAAAAAAGAATACAAATGAACATGCTAAGTCAAGTTAAGGATGTTTAAGTCATGACTTGAATTTTTGGATTCGTTGAGCCATCATCTTAAATCTTTGAACCTTCAAGACTACAAAGCATAATACTGTACTTCGATTTTAAATTTAGCATGAATTTGTTACTCTCCAATAGGAAAGTCTATTTGTTTCTGAATTTTACTTTAGTTTCATGAATCTTTACTTCTTTAGGCTTAATATAAAGAGTTAAAGACATTATTTATGCTGCATTACCTCATCAAGGACTTAACACTGCTAATTTTGTTGATGAAACTACTAAACGATTATTTTTTTACAAAACTAATATCTTCATTTATTGTTACAGATAAATGGAAGGAAGTTTAAGTACTCTTGATTAAACTGTTTCAGGAAGATATAATGATCTGACTTGGGCTCATGCTGCGTTGGTCTTAAGTATGAACAATCATACAATTTCTTTGTTTTGTAACAAGCATTTGAAAGGTAAAGGAATCACCCGATTGAAGAAGCATTTAGCTGGGGTTAAAGGAGATGTATAACCCTGTAAAAAAGTAAGCCACGATGTGAACTGACAAATAAAAACATTGCTTGAAGAATATCAATATGAGAAAGATAGAAGGGAAAGATTGAATTTTAAAATTTCTAGTAGAAGTTTGTTTGCTGGTTTTCATAGTGATTGTGGAAATGTTGAAGGTGGTAGTGGTACTAGTACTGGAAGTGTTCTATCCTAGGCCCATGAAGAAGTGAATGTTACACTTGGACCTGATGTGATAAAAAGAAGAAGGCAAGTGACTAGTTTTTTTATATTACGAACAACTCCTGGAACCCAACTTTTAATTCGTAATGCAGTGCAATCAAGAGAAACGGCTCACAATGTCGATATGGCAGTAGCTAGATGGTGGTATGATATAGGTTCATCAATCAATGCTTCTTAATCTTATTATTATCAACCTATAGTGGAAGCAATAGCCTCTTATGGTCCAGGATACAAAGCTCCTTCGATTGATGACTTAAGAAGTAAACTTTTGAGTTGTTCAGTTTTCGAAATTAGAAGTTATTTGGCAAATAGAAGAGTAAATTGAGCTACTTTTGGGTATTCAATTATGTATGATGGTTAGATAAATAGGAGACAAGAGCCTATTATTAAATTTTTCGGTTTATTCTACAAATGGCTCAATGTTTTCGAAGTCTACTGATGCATCTGGCTTGATTAAAAATACTGATATTTTGTGTGAGATATTTGATGAATTTGTGAATGAAGTAGAGCTAGAAAATATTGTTCAGTTCATTACTGATAATGATGTCGCTTATAAAGCAGCAAGAAGAAGGTTACAAAATAAGTATAATTCTTTTTCTGAACTCCTTATGCTATACATTTCATTGACCTAATGTTAGAGAATATAAGAGATCCTAGGTATTTTCCTATTATTGATGAGACTATGCAGAAAGTTAAAAAGGTGACCAAGTTCATCTATAATCATGCATAAATGTTGAATTTAATGAGAAAGGAATTTACCAATGGTAGAAATTTATGTCGTCCTGCTATGACAAGATTTGCAACAAATTTCTTATCACTTCAGAGTTTTGTTATGATGAAGAAAGAGTTAAGAAAAATGTTTACAAGTGATAGGTGTGTTGCATCTCAACATGTTAGGTCTAATACTGGAGTGGAGGGTTCCAGAAGTATAATAGAAGATAGATAATTTTGGTCTCAATGCCAATTTGTTATCTTTGTTTGTGAGCCTTTGATAAGGGTGCTTCGCTTAGCTGACAGTGAAGCAAAGGCAACAATGAGATATTTTTATGATGCCATGGAAAAGGCAAAGGAAGCAATCAAGCCAATTTGAAACATAGGCCTTCTTTGTACACTCTGTATCTTGCAATCATCAATGAGAGATAAGAAAGACAACTTTCTTCTTCATTGACTCTTAGTGTATATTTTAGACCAAATTTTATAAACAAAACCGAAGTTGGTAAAGGAATGTCATTCACTATTACAACAATTGTTGGCCATAAAATGGTGCAAGATCTTTTAAGCTCACAAATAGATCATTATAAACTGTCTTATGGGGATTTTGGATTGTTGATTGCTATTCAAAAAAGAGCAAAACTTTCTCAAGTAGTAGTTGTTTCTTTTTTCTTTTTTTAGAAAATTAATTATCACTTTATTTTGTTTGTATCACTATTTTTGTTATCTTACAAATTATAGTTTCTTGGTGGGATCAGTTCGAAAGTGATATTTCAAAATTGCAAAGGTTTGCAATTCAGATTTTAGGTCAATGTGTGATTGCAACAGGCTGTGAACAAAACTGTAGCACATTTGAATTCAACAATTCCAAAAAAAGGAATATATTGGAGCCCAAGAGATTGAATAACTTGGTATTTGTTCGTTACAATTTAAAGCTTTGGGAAAGGTAAGTTATTATCATTATTACTTTCGATATAATTTCTTATAATTTTTTAATATTTAAATTTTATTTTTACTAGGAGTTTTAATAGCACAAGTAGTTCAACAAATCTAATTTCTATTGATAATATCGATCTTTTGACATATTAGGTTTATTAGGAACCAGATTTGATAGATGTGAATGACTTGGAAGATAATCTTGGTTAGGAAAGCATTGATATGTCATTGGGTACATTGAATTTGAATGATGATGATGATGAGACTACTCTCAATGATGACGATTTTGTACCAAATGATAACTAGAGTCAGTGTAGTTATAGCGGGTATCCTCCCGTAGACAATTGAATGAAGTTCCAGGTTTTTATTTTTCCTCTTCTTTAAATTTTACTTATATTTGATGTATATGTTAAATTCTATATATGAATGTAATTGTAGATATTTTTATTGTAGGTTTCACTTCTAATTGGTTAGTTCCTCATCACGAACTCTTGTCATAAATTGTATTTGTTTAAGAGTTAAAGATATTTATTATTCTTTTTCATTGGATATGTTGATGTAATTATTATTTATTATCTGATGAATTTGTAATATTTTAAATACTATATTATTGTTAATTTTATATTTGTATGATGATAATTGTCTTTTTTCATATTAATTGTGGATATTATTTATATGTGAAATATCTAAAAATTATTGTTATTTTATATTAATTGTGGTTATTATTTATTATTATGATTTTTGAAAACATGGTTGATGTAAACTTATAAAGTATACGATACAACAGTACAATATGACAATGGATAATTTTGTAATTTCTAAAAAAATTAAGAACTATTTCATAAATTTAAAAATTGACCCGAAATGGTACCGGGTGTTATCGGTATCGATCTAGAACCCTCGCAATATTACCTAATACCACTATGTGGTCTTCCCAATGGCTCATCAGGCTCTTCTCCGCTAGGATATGATCACTACCAATAGATCTACCAAAATTTGTCGACTCAATTTCAACCGGTTCGTGGTCATCAAGAATCTAAACTTGTATAAAACCCTTTAATGCTCATCATCATCCACCTCTTCGTCAATTCCTAAACTAACACTTTTAATACTAATACCTTCAGTAGCTCCACAAATTTCCTCCTCATCCTCCTTATCTCCATCATCTCCTCTAGATATATGTAATATGTTAGGTACAAATGATGGGGTGTTTAACATATAAGTCACATATACATCAATCATTTGGTGGATTTTCATTAGATTAGACAACTTTCATTTGAGTCAATCAACTTCAAAGACTCGTTAAACTAAAAATTGGGTTCTCTGTAATAGACCTTATTGACTTAGAGATATCCTAACTCCTTCCCCATCTCACACGTTTGCCTATAGCTAACAAAATCTAGGTCTACTTTATCAAAAATACTTGACTCCCTATCAACATATTTAATCTCTAACTCTACAACAAACTTTCCACCATAAAACAAACTTATGCTTCCATATTCAACCATTATATACTTATCCACAACAAATATATAAAGGCAAGTGTATCACCAAAACACATAGATTTAAAAGATATTATCAACAATATAATGGATACTACATGCATAATTATACAATTAGAGGATAAACATAAGCAATTATCAGATCTACAAGTCTTACTTATTTGTAAAGAGGCTTCAATTCATTAATTTTGTCTTTAATGGACTTTATGTTTCCTAAAGTGTTCATTTGTTGCTCCATTTAAAATTAGTAAAAAATAATTAAAAGAAATATGAAGAACTTCTCATACATTGACAACAAATCCAATTCTTACAAGGATAAAATCAAGGGAAGTGATCTTTGTCAATTGAAAAATAAAGGAAGCCTAAGTATTCTTTCCATAAAGAAGTTGAACAAAGTTTTGTTAGTCAAATAAATCTAAAACTCTTCATAAAAAGCAAGTCTCTTGTAGTGGAATAGATGCACTTTATTTTCTTAAGGGAAATCCTAAGTTCATAATTTCTTAGTGCTTGCAGTAGATTATGAACTTAAGAAAAAGTTTGGGGAAGTCCACAGAATTTTTAATAAAAGATGGAAAAGGGACATTTTTAAGCATGCCAATGGACATAATTTGAACCCACTATAAAAACTCATATCTATAAGATGATATGTTCAATAATAATAATAGAAGGTTTATCCTCTAACATGAAAGTTAATTTAGTAATATCAATGACCTCACTTGAGAACTCTTACAACATGAAAGTTAATTTAGTAATATCAATGACCTCACTCGAGAACTCTTACAAATTAAAAAACAAACTTTCTTCATATTCCTCTAACTTTGCCAAATAGAACCATTTCATCTTAAGCAATCAACTTTCTTTGTTATTTACTAACAAATCGTGTATTATTTCCATTGGATTCAAAGGATTGGTAATAGTTTCATAATTGACCATATATAACATGCATACTGTATTGATACTTGACATGTAGTATATAAAGAAAATGATGAATATATGAGGAAAACCAATCAAATAATTCAAAACCAAGCCTATATTGCTTTCTTTAAATCACAATGTTCACATAAAGTTCTTGCCATGCCTATTAAATGACTTTAAATTGAAAAAGAATATAAATGAGAGAACTATTTGGTTTGTATCGAACTACACACTAAGATTAAAACTATTTTGTTTACATTGAAACTCCAAGACTACCTCTTTATTTTCTTCTAAAACTCATTGATGTTAATGAAGATTCCTTCTCTATATGTATCATTTCACAGTTGAAATTAGTAGTGTCTTAATAAAAATAAACTTATATTCACACCTTCGTTTTTGGTTCCCCAGTTTATACATAAGAACATATATTTTGATGACACCATTATTAGCATTTAGTTAGGCCTAAACTGGTAGACCAACTTGAACAATAACCATAGGGAACCATGACTTACATCCAACACCATAACAAGCATAGGGGACCACAACATACAATCATAAACAAACCAGCATACAATCAAGCAGATTTAGGGGACCACATAAAACATAAAAGTCAAACAACAATGGACCTACCACGGTGAAATGTCAACTTTTTGTTTAGACACCTGAAGAGCGTGTGAGTTGAGTTGCTTGGTATGTGCGACAACAATAAGATATAGTTACGCTGCAATTGTCTAAGGAAGAACACAATTACAACAATAAGAAATAATAACAGATTTAAGTTCACAGATGAGGGATTGTGTGAAAATGAAGAAGATGGCAAATTAGGGATTGGAGGAGGGAAGAAGCATCTATTTTTCTTCAAAATATTGTGTCAAGATCCTCTACATACGTTGCGTTTAAGGGAAGAGAGTTGTGTAAACAAAACGCGGTGCTTCAATAGGAGACGATATGATTTGTTCTTCAAAGCTGAGGGAGGAGCATTGCGTGTAACAACAAAACACGACATCTCCTCCTCTTCGAAACAAAATGCAACATTTCATTTGGAGGTGGGACCCTCCTTAATTTAAAAGTTTCACGTCAGCTTTTGGTGGGCCCCACATTCACATAATTAAAAAAATCCACATCAACAGATAACTGATTCTGCCCTAATACCGTTAGTGGTCAGGGTTCAATATGAAAATTTTCCAAATGTTATAGTTTATTTTGAACGTTTTATAAATATTATGATTCAATTTGAACACTATAAAACTTTAAAGGCTATTTTGTACACCAGGGTAAAATTTAGGGGCTAATTAGCCCTTCGGCCAATTCATAATTGCCTCTTACTTGTTCATATCTTAACAACTGCCTGTAAGAGTGGCCTAACAAGTATGGGACCCTGAGATAAATTCTAAAGCTAAAAAGTTATTGAATCTTTGAAGCATTATAAGAATTTGTTTTACATTGCTGTGTTATTTATGTTAGCTGGTGCGAGTGCATTAAAAAATTTTATTATCGTTAAATTAAATTCATAACTTAATTTTGAATCATAATTAATAAAATTCATTATTGTTAAATTACATTCATAACTTAATTTTGAGCCATTAACAAATAATTCATTTTAGCCACGATCATCCCAAAACGTACAACCGAGCGAACTCCCAACATAAAAAGAAAGAATTTGATTGGAGGAGCAGCCGAGTTTTGTTTTGTGTCATCGTCTAATTCCCTAATACAACGGCAACTTTATGTTGTCACCGAAAGCAAGATATGGTCCCCTTTAAGTAACGGTCCTGCAATTGGATATTAGATAATGTGGTCATAATCGTTTAGAATGCTAAAAGTTGAAAAGCAAATAGCTTAAAATATTTCAATTGCTCAATAATAGATTTTTAATGCTAAAAGGCAACTAACCTTTATGCACGAGCTCTATAGTCAAATGTAGTCGAATGAATACCTGAAATGTTAAAGCCACTTTGTGATTCCACCTCCTACCAGAGAGGTCATCCGATGGCAAAATGGTAAAGGAAATGCTAAACGCAATTCACTAGAGGCAGCCAATTTTAGGACCACGTCCTTGGTAAGGATTAGGCAATGTTAGGGAGGATATAGATGCAACATATCGATAAGAGTAAAAAGTTTTTGGTATACCATAATATCCTCTCTTTTTTTTTTGATAACACAAGGTTCGGGTTTGACCGATTACCTGGGACCTATGAATCACTTACTCAAACTCATAGATAGGTAAATCTGGATTTGATTCTAGATAATAATAGAGGTGTCTGCTCTAACGGATGAGCCATGATTACCAGAGGGATTACATCACCTTAAATAAAGGCTGCTCCTCCCAAGGCTCGAACCCACAACCGCACACAATTTTCTCCCCCTTTCTACTACTAGGCTTCGTTAGATGTTTGGCAATTATAGGAAGGTAGGATATCTCTGTATACCTGAATTCGTATACACCATAATTTTATCGATTCATAACAATAAAGAAACATTCTGGGTAAGTTTAAATATGTTTAAAATAAAAACTCAACTTAGAAGCTTTAAATGAGATCTCCACTAAACAAAAATAAAAACCAATGTTTTAAAATCGAATCGATCAAAAGGAAATATTTAAGATTTAAAGGTACAATCGATATTAAATTATTATAAAAATTAGTATATAATAAATAAGAAGTAAAAAATATAAGAGTAAATTAAAATGAAATATTTTATTGAAATAAAAATGCATCAATGTATATTATTATATAATTAAAAAATAATAAATAAATTTGAGTCTAAGATAAAACTTAAAATGATAATAAAGATTAAAATTATATTTTTTAAGGATTGAATTATATCATAATGACTTAGAAATTATTATTATAATTAAAAAAGTATAATTTAAGATTATGATCCTAAAAAGGCCCGTTAAACTTGATTTCAAATCCTAATTTCTAATGATTTAATTTAATTAATCAAAATAATATAATTTTGTGTGATTAATCAAATAAAACATTCATGTTGTCAATACTAAAAATAAAACATATTCTTTATTATTTTGAAAAATAAAATATTAAACTTCATCCCAAACTTTAATTTTTAATGATTCAGTTTAATTAATTAAAATAATATAGTGTTTTACGATTAATATAATAAAATATTTATATAGTCACAAACTAAAAAAATTAAAATATTAAACTTTATTTCAAAATTTAATTTTTAATGATATTATTTAATTAATAAACATGACATAATTTTATTGAAATAAAAATTCATATTATCAAGAATAAAAAGAAAACATTATAAATTCTTTTAAGTTATAACCTGTTATAAAAGATAGAAATAATATGGTGTGCCACTAATTGTTAATACACCACTTAATTGTTAATGCACCAAATGCAC
>JANIJH010000007.1:48656570-48671105 GCA_024520975.1 Erythroxylum areolatum
TCATTTAGTGGAGTGGTTTTTCATTGTGTCTTAGTTCTCTTTTATGCTTGAGGACAAGCATCGTTTAAGTGTGGGGAGATTGCATACAAAAATCTCCTAAATTATCAGGAATTTAGTCTAAGGGGGAATCACAGCCCTTGCTGCCAAATCTAAATTGTGATCGTATAAAAACATAAATGAAAAACTAATATGTAAAAATGACAACATTATGAGGTCTATTAGAAAAATATAGAACATATTACAATTTCTATTTCAAAATTTATTAATAAATTGGTTTAAATAATTAAAAAACATTGACAATATTTTAATAAATACAAAAACAAACTCTATAAACCATAAGGCATATTTGACAAATTACGAACAAACAAATATAAAATTGAAATAAAGGTTTCTTGGAATATATAAATAGGATCTCAATGTAAATATTTTGAAATAAATCAAACCAAATATATTAAATTAACACTCAAAATTGAATATATCAATTATAGATGCAATTATTTTAAATAATTTGTACATAAAAAATTATTAATTGAATTAATAATTTTTCCTTTTTATCCTTACTTGTTTTTATCAAGTATCAAAATTAAGCTACATCTAAATATTATTAATTGTATATAATAGTTTGTAAATTACGTATTTCAAATAAAATAACGATTAAAAATTAAGCTACGAATTCTAACTACTTGATTTTAATAAATCCACATATTGAAAACAATAACCACTTATATTTTACAATTAATATTATGAGTAAATTGCATTTTAGACACCAAAAACAATATTTTATTTTGGTTTGCTGCAAAAGCTGGAATGTTTAATTTCTTGACAATCATCCGGTAAATTCACAACAACACAACAAAAAAACCTCAGCTATTTTCTTTTGCTTAAAAGCTTACTATTTCATTTCGGTTGTTCTCGTGGACATGAGCTGTGTACTTTAGGCTTATAGCGTTCTCTAAAACTGAATTTAGCTTGGCATAATCACATCACTTTGTTGAAGGTACAGAGAGGATGTCAAACTTATTATACCGACCCCATAAAGTTTGAAAGGTAAAGTCTAATGATTCGATTAAAGCCAGTAGAAATGGAGGTGGGTGAAGGGGAGAAATCATGATTAGGTTTGGTGGGGTCATCCGAGTTCTGTTTGTTTCACATACCAGACGCTATATACAATTATATATATATATTATATAATCTAATTAGCTAATTATATTATTTTAATTAATTAATTAATGCATTAAACGAACTAAAAGACAGTTAACAGGTGATAGGATGTGCAGGCTCTGAATATGTTGTATTAACAATATAATTATAATTACAATATAATTGTTTAATTACAATATAACTAATTAGAATATAATTAATTAAAATATTATTTATTACAATATAATTAATTAATTAAAAATTATTAATTGATTAGTTACAATATAATTAATTAAAATATAACTCATTTATTAATTAAAATATTATAATTAATTAATTAATTACAATATTATTAATTATATTGTAATTAATTAATTATATAATAATTTTTAATATTTTTACAAACTAATCACTATTAATGGTAACGGTAATCATTCTGTTCTTTTAACCAACCATCGTAATAATAATAATAATATCTATTATCATTATTCATCATGTTCATTCTTATTCTTATTACTATTCCTTCGTGTCCTAAATTCTGTAAATTTGTGAAATCACTTTTCAAAATAATGTAATGTAATTTTTGTGGGCTTAAAATTTTTTAGTTTAGGTTTAGATTTGAGTGTCTCAGATAAAAAAAAGCATAGAAATGTAATGTCAACTAATTTATAATTTTTTTTTGACAAAATTACTTAATTAATTATTATAATATCTTTTAAGATTTAGTTTTTGAAAATTAAATAATGAAAAATATAGAATTTAATAAGAGGGAATTGAATGACCTCATTTTTTGAGAATATATGATATTTATATAACAACTTGAAAGTGAATAAAATGACAATACTTATTTCACATTTTGTTGTTGTTGAAAAATCTTTTCGAGTTTCAATTCTTTTTTATATATAATTTTAGTAAAATAAGATAGGAATTAATTATCAGAACGGAAGACCTGTTCTTCCGGTCCAGTCCTGACTCCTGACTTCCCGTAATCTTTTGTGGATAACAACATAAGATAAGAAACGGCAGGCTTTTTATTTGCCAATTGCAGGTGTGCGTCTGTCATAGTATGGGATAATCAAATGATTAAGTCCACCAGCTAGTTTTTGGGTGGTGCAAGTGCAAGATGGCCCTTTGTCCTTTTCAATGACAAAAGCATCGAGGTCACATCCTAATTCCATAGTTTTTGGGGTACCACTCCTTGTAATCATTTTATAAATAAAAATATCGATAATCGATTATTGAGATTCGTGTTTGTAAATATATATTTCTGTCAATAAGTCCTTTTTTCTATTATCTAATCATTTTCTAATTTATATGGGCGTTTTTCAAAATTGGAATTAAAAGTGTTTGGCTACAATTTTTTAAAATCGTACTTAAAAGTTAAACTTTTGGTTACAATTAATAATATTTTTATATAGCTTATTTGTATAATAATGTTATAATAAAAATGTACAACATAGCTAAATATTTTTAGTAATGTTTTAATCAGATATTAAATGTTGTTTCAATAAATTATTTTTATATTTTTAATTCATATTATTGTATAATATTTTATTAAAATATAATACAATAGCATAGATTAACAAATAATTTATTAATATATTGTATATAATATATTAAAAATAATTTATGGCAATATTGCTTAATATTTAATTAAAATATAACTAAAAATATTTAACTACATTTTTAAAAAGTAGCTAAAAAATTTTAGCTACGTTTTTTAAATCATAGCTAAAAACTTTTAGCTACTACTCTAAACATATAGCTAATAATATTTAACTACAAAAAATAAGTATACTGACGATGATTTTTGAAAATGTCACCTTTAGTTTACAATTATGAGGAATTGAAGACGTTTTGCGCTATAAAGAAACATATCTAAAAACTATAGGTATCCTTATTTTACACATTTATTTAAAGTTTGTTGTAGTGAATGGTTATATGTATATCCCATAGTATAAACATCTATTACTTTTATAAATAGTCAAGCTTCTTTTTTTGTTTTTGGAAAAATGCTCAAGCTAATGAAACGTTATAGTGTGTACGAATTATATGCCGTACTCGCCATTTCTTCTAATTTCCTCTATCTCTGGAATTAATCTTTCTGACGATTCTACTTAACCTCTTCTGGAAGTCGGAGACTAGAATTATATGCAAATCGTAACCACCTTTTGCTATAGTCTTCTTGGGATTTGTTTTTCTTTCTACTTTATTATTATGGACCAATACCTATAGTTTTCATATCATTGTCATAGGTTTAATTTTAAAAAGAAATTGATCAGTTTAGAACCAAAAAAAAAAAAAAAGAGCCGTAAATTGTAGGATACTTGATATAATATTTGCACCCACCTTAAGGAAAAAGACCATTACACCAGAAAAAAGTTGTGGCCTTGTTTTCATATCATCGTCAAGATGTCAACATTCGTCGTCTTAATTATTTTGTAATAGATTGTTTATTTACATTCAAGATAAGTATAAACCAATGAAGATGGCGGGGTATAATATGATCCGTATCCGTACATTTGGCATGTTATAAGACGAGGCCTCTCATGTTTCTTGCAAGATGAAGTATTTTTAGTGTTTACATTGGAAATACATCTTTTCACTGCGTTAACATGTCTGGAATTATGAGTACACGTGTTAACGACTAATCTATGATGTGCCTTATATATATTGACTCGTAAGCTCTGCTTACCTCAGCTCTTACCATATTCCTTGGATCTTTTCTTGTTTTGAATTTCTTTTGTTTCATTATCTATGTATTGTAGCTATTGCTTCCACCCACATTACTGGATGGATGCAAATGGTAGTGGAAATCAGTCACATATTATAGATACAAAGTTTAAGAACAGACAAAACAGTCTGATATAGAAGAAACGAGGTGCTTTTCTTTCTTATGCCAACTTTGTCCTGAAAAAGGAGTAGGGTCTCTTGTGTCTGTCACCTCGTCTTGTTTCCATCTTAGAACTGAGGCTGAAGATTGGAGAAGTTAAGGGATCGTCAGGGTGCTTAGCCTTATGGCTGCTCGCAGGATATCTTCACTGCTCTCTCGTTCTCTTTCTGCTTCTGCTCTTCTTTCTCCAGGTCACTAATCTATTCTTCTTCTTGTTCATCAGATAATTACTCTCTTTCTGTTTACAGTTGATGTTGGTGATTATGATGTTTTGATTACTTAATCTGTTAGAAGCTGATGATGATATGTGCGATTATGAATACTGGAAAGAGGCTAGGCTCATTCTAGTCGAGAAACGATATGGGAAATATTTCCTGTTAAGTGTTGTTTTTTGCTTTACTTTTTCCAAGAGGGTTTACAGTTTCTTAGGAGTACCTTACAAAAACATGCTCGGGATCTTTCCAAATCCTCTTTGTGTTGTTGGTTTTAGTCCGACCCTTTAATTGCTTTTGGGAAAGCTGGTGGAGAAAGGGTAGAAAGTCTTCTGGGTTTCGTACCTTGTTTTCACACTCAGGAACATATCGAATCAACACCACCTTGTTCTTCTCTTTTTCTCAAGAATTAGATAATTCGCTCATTCGGCCGACCAACATCTGAATTGAAACATTTTCAGGATAGAATTTCTTAGCCTAAGGTACATAGGTTCAGCCTTGTGTTATACAGTTGACTCCTTTTTTTTGCCTACTACGTACCAAACTACTGACTTCAGTGTTGCCCTGCTCTTTTTTACTTGTTGGATGCTTGAGTTCTGGTCCTTTTTTTTCCCCCTCCTGTGGCATGCCAAGTTCTCCCACACTTGTGATAATGAGGATCGTTTTCCTTGAAATATGATTTACAGCAAGAAATATTAGCAGGGGAAAAGCCATTCACAAGTTTAGCACCGCTGCAGCTGTTGAGAACGTGATTATCCCTGAAGTTCAAATAAACTACACGCAGCATCTAATCAATGGGAAATGGGTAGATTCAGCATCAGGTAATATCTGACCTATTTTTACATTGTCAATTGTGGTGTCAACACTGGTCAGTGTTTGCACGAGCACTTGGAGTTCTGGTGTGACTTGGACTTTCTGTTGGTTGCAGGGAAAACATTTCCAGCTTACGACCCTCGTACCGAGCAAGTAATTGCTCATGTAGCAGAAGGTGATGCTGAAGATATCAATCGTGCAGTAGCTGCAGCCCGAAAAGCATTTGACGAAGGACCATGGCCCAAGATGACCCCTTATGTGTGAACTTTATTCAGTCTTTCTCTGTTTCTTTTATTTCAGTTATGCTTTCTTATCTTCTGGATGATTTACATGTTTTGGCTCCATGTTTCAGGAAAGGTCGATGATACTGCTGCGTTTTGCTGATCTTGTTGAGAAACACAACGATGAACTTGCAGCTTTAGAATCATGGAACAATGGAAAGCCTTATGAGCAGGCTGCTACAGCTGAAATTCCGACATTGGCACGCCTATTTCGCTACTACGCTGGTAAATTTCGGGAAAAGCTTGCAGTCTAAATTGGTTGTATCATATTTTATGTGGAATCAATCCTTTTCTTTACATTGAATTATCAGGTTGGGCGGATAAAATACATGGACTAACACTTCCAGCAGACAGTGAACATCATGTTCAAACATTGCATGAACCTATTGGAGTTGTGGGACAAATAGTTCCATGGAACTTCCCTCTAGTCTTGTTTGCTTGGAAAGTTGGGCCTGCATTAGCTTGCGGTAATACTATTGTTCTAAAGTCAGCAGAGCAGACACCTTTGACGGCCCTGTATGCAGCAAAGTTATTGCACGAGGTAGGATTCACCAAGCCATTGCGTTTCTGTTACCTGGTCTGTCAGAATGAGTTTTGAGATATACTTTCAGAACTGTAGAAATATGGAAGAAGGTGATAACAGAATGAAGTAAGAATTACCAAAGTGCGGCTTTGATTTCTCTAACTATTCATCACTTGCTTAACCCATTTGTCAGGCTGGTCTTCCTCCTGGTGTTCTGAATGTAGTTTCAGGTTATGGTCCAACTGCTGGTGCACCTCTAGCCAGCCACATGGATGTAGATAAGGTATTTACTGCAGTCATGTGTTGAAGATCCTGCTGATTATTTTTTACAATCTTCTCTGAATATATTTCAGAGTCAAATTTCATTTGATTCAATGGAATATGGATGCCCTGAATGTTAACAGGTCTACTTACCATGACGTGGAGACATCAATTTTCTTTTCTTTAGTTGCTTTTCACTAGGACATTGTTTCACTTATTTCGCATTCTAGTACTTTTTAATGTCTTCTCATGTAACAGTGTAACTAGTGAAAATACGCTTGCACTAACCTTTATGTTAGAGCTTCATCCCCTTTCTCCTAAGTAACTTTACCCTAACCTTTATGATAGTCAACAAAATCTTAATATATATATATGGTTTTGTGTAATCTGGCCAGCTGGTTTTCTAAGGCAAAAATGTGGAAATTTCTTGCATACTTAGAAAATACCAACTCTTGTTTCTGTCTCTTTTTCAGCTATCTTTCACAGGTTCAACTGCAACTGGTCAGATTGTATTTGAATTGGCTGCAAGGAGCAATCTCAAGCCTGTTACGCTGGAGCTAGGTGGAAAATCACCTTTCATAATTTGCGAGGATGCTGATGTTGACAAGGCTGTGGAGCTTGCACATTTTGCTCTATTTTTCAATCAGGTAGGTCTAACATTTGTTTTCCCTTTAGTGTTAAAGATTTGGTTTGACGTGTATGGTTTTCTATTTGCAGGGTCAGTGTTGTTGTGCTGGTTCTCGAACATATGTGCATGAGCGTGTGTATGATGAATTTGTGGAGAAAGCAACAGCTCGTGCCCTGAAACGTGTTGTTGGCGATCCCTTCAAGAAGGGTGTTGAACAAGGTCCCCAGGTACTTTCCTATTCACTTCCTCATTATTGATCTAATGAATCAGAACAACTTGGTTCTTATCCAAGATTGGTATCTAGTTTATAATGTGATTGTATTCTTGGTGGCTAAATGCACATGAGTTGGCACACATGAACATCTACCTCATATAACCACTTCATACATTCATAAAAATATTGTTCATTTCTCCGAGTTGTCCTCTGATTTCTCCATGGACCTCGTGACAATGTCAGATTGACACGGAGCAGTTTGAAAAGATACTTAGGTATATAAGATCTGGCATTGACAGTGATGCCAAACTTGAATGTGGAGGAGACAGGATTGGTTCCAAAGGTTTCTTTGTTCAGCCCACCGTTTTCTCCAATGTGAAGGTATAAGTTACTTCAACCCTAGCAATTGCTACTTAGTGAGTGTACGTCCCTTTCAGATAACAGACTATTAACATTCTCTGTAAACAGGATGATATGTTGATAGCTCAGGATGAGATCTTTGGCCCTGTGCAATCTATCTTGAAGTTTAAGTAAGTTCTGAACGGATATTAATTACTGCTTTCCAGTAATACGGATTGATGATTCTTAATTTATGCTTGGTTCAATTCTGAAATCCTTTCTTCGCCCTTGTTTGCAGGGACATTAATGAAGTAATAAGGAGGTCAAATACTACAAAATATGGTCTAGCTGCCGGAGTTTTCACAAAGAACATCGATACAGCCAACACGCTGTCCCGAGCTTTGAGGGCTGGAACGGTGTGGGTTAATTGCTTTGATGTGTTTGACGCGGGAATTCCTTTTGGTGGCTACAAAATGAGCGGTATGGGCAGGGAAAAGGGTATCTACAGCCTTAACGCCTACTTACAAGTGAAAGCAGTTGTTACTCCTTTGAAAAATCCAGCTTGGTTGTAAGTTGTTCATGCCTTTCAAACATGTCATCTTCAGCCATAAATAAGTACACAGCATGAAACTGAAGGGAGCTCAAACAAACAACTTTTTAATTTACCAGCAGGACATAGTGTTGCTGTTTTCAAGTCTTTGAAATATTGCTGATGGATGCCTTATATGTGTCTAGAGTTTTGTGTTGTTTCTGTCTTTTATCTTGCTTGATGGTAGAAACGCTAATAGATGCAATGGAAGTCGATACAATAACAATGTGTTATGCACGACTCAAGATATAAATCGATTCTTGCTATTTGTGTAAACCTTTAGGAAATAATCAAGCAGTAAAATAATCTAATGCAATACTCAATAAAATCAACAATGTGATTTACGTAGAAAATCTTGTCGATGTAAGGAATCAAAATCACAGGATCGAAGTCCAGGCAATATCTCTACTATCTGTTGAAGTTGTTGAAGAAGATTGACTCAAAGTTGTGAAATCTATAGGATTAAATAAGATTCAACTGTTAATTTTTTTAGCTAAGTTGACGTTGATATTATCATGTTGATTTGACATTATTATGCAAATTTAAGGGTTGAAGTTTAGGTAGGCAATTATAGGTTTTTTTATTATTATTTTCATACAAGTTGTAATCCTATATATTTTTAGGCATTCTCAAGTTAAATCTGTAAAGTGATTCTCGCAGAGCTTTCTTGATCTGTTAAAACCAATATTTTTGGTATCTGAGCTAGGTTATTAACCTAGGTTTCTAAATCACTTTAGCAACAAGATGGCATTAAGCCCCAACTTAGTAGTAAGCATTTCATAACCTCAAATTTCCATTTTTAAAGGTGATTTGTATGAGTTCTAGAGTATCAAGATGGAGATCCTTTTTAGATCTCAAGATCTTTGGGATCTTGTTGAAAGTGGAATTTCATAAACAGATACAGAAGAGACATCAAATAAGGAAACTTTGTAGAAAGACACAAAAACCTTGTTCTTCATTCAACAAGCAATTGATGAAATAATCTTCTCAAGGATTGCAGTAGCTTGTACAACAAAGAAAGCGTAGAACATCCTCAAAACCAAATATCAAGGCATTGGCAAGGTAATCAAGTTGAAACTACAATTTCTTAGAAGAGATTTTGATATAACAACTATGAAAACTAATGAATCTGTGCAAGAATACCTAGCTAGAGTTTCATCGATTATTGGTCAAATGAGATCCTATGGTGATAAAGTGACAGACGAAGCTGTTGTCACAAAGATTTTGAGAAGCTTGATTCCCAAGTTCGACCATGCAGTTGCAACCATAGATGAATCCAAAGACTTCTTTACCTTCTTTGTTGATGAACTTATGGGGTCCCTTCAAGCACATGAGACTAGGATCAATAGAAATGTAGCAAAAGAAGAAGAGCAGGCCTTCCAAGCACAAGGTTATTCACAATACCACGGCAGAGGTAGAGGTGCATTTCGAGGAAGAGGACGTGGATGAATAAACACAGTCAAATGCGCTCATTATAAGAAATTTGGGCATAAAGAAGTTGATTGCTGGACTAAGGATAAACAAGAACAATATGTAGAAGAAGAGAAAGAAGACTATTTGTTTATGACGTATGTAAGTCCTTAGATTACGTCCCAAGAAATATGATACCAAAATAGTGCCTGTTCAAATCATTTGACAGGAGATAAGGAGAAGTTCAAGGAATTGGATAAGACACAGAAATATCAAGTTCGATTGGGAGATGATAAACAAGTGGAGATTGAAGGAAAAGGTAATATCGTTGTCAAAATCAATGGAAAAGAGAGAAGATGATCCAAATGTGCATTATGCACCAAGTTTGGCACATAACTTGCTAAGCATAGGACAACTTGTTAACTCAAGTTATTGTTTCTTATTTGAAAAGAATACATATGTTATCAAGAAAAAAAATAGGAGAAATTTTACTACAAGCAACTATGACCGAGAACAAGATGTTTCCTATAAACTTCCACAACAAAGAAGTTTATGGGATGATGAGCAGCTAACAAGATGATACTAATCTATGGCATCAACTTTATGGCCACCTATATGTTAAAGGACTACAACTCCTTGCTAGCAAAGAAATGGTGAAAGGGCTGTCAGCAGTTAAGGAGTTAAAGCATGTATGTGAGGGATGTGCCCTAGGAAAACAAACGAGAAGGTCCTTTCCTATAAGACAAGCAAAAAGGGCATAAAAGAAACTAGAACTTGTGCATGCTGATATTTATGGCCTTATGCAGACTGAATTACATGCAGGCAGTAAGTATTTCTTAGTTTTTATTGATGACTTTTCTAGGATGAGCTGGATCTATTTTCTTACATTTAAATCAGATACTTTCGAATATTTCAAGATATTTAAAGCACTAAAAGAAAAACAAAACAATGAGAGACTGAAGGTTCTAAGGACAGACAAAGGGGGAGAGTTCACCTTAAAAGAGTTCAATAGTTTTTGTGAAGAAGAAGGCATCAAGAGAGAACTTACAGCTCCTTATGCCCCTGAACAAAATGGTATAGCTGAACGTAAGAACAGAACCATTGTGGAAATGACTCGATCTATGCTCAAGACAAAAGATCTAGAAGACAGTTTTTGGGCTGAGGTGGTAGCAACAATAGTTTATGAGTTGAATATATCTCCCATAAAGGTAGCGTGGAATATGACTCCATATGAGGCTTGGCATGGATCAAAACCCTCTGTAAGTCATTTAATTTTTTTAATGTTATGCTTTAATAACTTCTAGGAGAACCAAATTAGATAAAAAAATCCAAGTGATACATTTTTGTTGGTTATTGCTTGAATTCAAAAGCATACAAACTATGTGATCTTGAAGGCGAGAAGATTGTTGTGAGCTGAAATGTTCAGTTTAATGAACAATTAAGCTAGAAGGAAGCTACAGCAAAGTCAATACCCACCTTGGAGCGAGTTGTGAATGAAGAACAAATCGAAGAAATTCAGGAATTGCAATTGCCCAATCCTCAAATTAACTCTACAATAAGATCCTTATCAACAGCAACTAGTAGCAGTAGCTTAAAGTCCTCACAAAAAGACACGAGTAGTGAACTAGTTCAACTACAAAGGAGTGAATGTGGTAGAATTCCACTTCGCCTCTTTGAAATTGAGGGGGAGGCTTGTACCTTTTCCTTGTTTGATGGTGATCCAACAAATGTTGAAGCTGCCATGGAAAGTGAAGAATGAAAGCAATGCAAGATGAAATCAATGCCATAAAAAGAAATGAGACATAGGAACTTGTTGAACTGCTAGAGCAGAAGAAAGCAATCAGTCTTAAGTGGATTTTTAAGACTAAATATCACTCAGATGGGAGTATACAGAAGCACGAAGCAAGGTTAGTAGCAAGAGGGTATGTTCAAAAGCAAGGAGTGGACTTTGAGGAGACATTCTCTCCAGCGGAAAGATTCGAAACATTAAGAATTATCCTAGATCTTGCTGCACAAATGAAGTGGACAATATATGAATTTGATGTAATCATCCTTCTTGAATGGTGAGCTAACAGAAGAAGTGTATGTGAGTCAACTAAAAGGCTTTGAGATTTCAGGAGAGGAAACTCCTTGAGCTTGGTACAGCAAGATTGATGAAGTCTTTCATCATAATGGGCTCGAGAGGAGTCCAAATGAGCCAATATTGTACGTAAAAAAACAAGGTATGAAGGACATTGTACTCATTAGCTTATATGTAGATGACATGATCTACATTGGCTCGTCAACACAGCTCATCTCAGAATTCAAAAGTGCAATGATGAGCATGTTTAAGATGACTGACTTAGGCAAGTTAAACTATTTTCTTGGCCAAGAAATCAAGAAAACAAGGAACGACATATTCCTCTCACAACAGAAATATGCTTCATATATTTTGAAACAGTTCATCATGTCAAGCTGTAAAATTGTGGGAACACCTATGAACGTGAGTGAAAAACTCACAACAGAAGGTGGCACAGGAATAGCATATTCAAGAAGGTTCAAAAGCCTAGTGGGACGCCTCATTTATCTAACTCACACCAGACCAGACTTGACGTATGTGGTGGGTTTGGTATCAAGTTTTATGCACTATCCTAGTAAGCAACACTTTGGAGCATCAAAAAGGATTCTTAGATATGTAGCTACTATAATAGGTCTTGGAATATGGTATCTGAAGCATAAGGAGTTTGAGTTGGTGGGGTACATTGATAGTGACTAGGCAGGGTCACAAGAAGATACAAAAAGCACCATTGGCAACTATTTTCTTTCGGGATAAGGTCTTGTTGCTTGGATTTCAAAGAAACAATCAACTATAGCCCTATCCTTAACAGAAGTTGAGTATGTGGCAATTGCGAAAGCTGCATGCCAAGCAATGTGGTTGAGGAGATTACTTGGTGACTTGAACCATAAGCAATAACAAGCTACATAGATTTTTTGTGACAAAATATGTCAGCTGGCTCAATGACAAGAAACCCAATCATGCATGGAAGAACAAAGCACTTCGAGATCAAACACTATTTTATAAGGGAACTTGCAGCTGAAGGGCAAATCAAGGTGGAGTTTGTAGTTATGAAGAATAGCTTGAAGACTTGTTCACAAAAGCTTTAACCCAGGAAAATTTGAAGATCTTTTGGCACGTCTATACATCACCACCTTTGAATCAAGGGGGAGTGTTAAAGTTGTCGAAGAAAACTGATTCAAAGTTATGAAATCTATAAGATTAAATAAGATTCAACTATTAATTTTTTTAGCTAAGTTGATGTTGATATTATCATGCTGATTGACGTTATCATGCAAATTTAAGGGCTGAAGTTTAGCTAAGCAATTATAGATCTTTTATTATTATTTCTGTACAAGTTGTAAGCCTATATATATTTAGGCATTCTCAAGTTAAATCTATAAAATCATTCTCGCAGAGCTTTTTTGAACTGTTAAAACCAATATTATCAACAAATAATGGGTACAATAATAAGTTTTCTCTAGTATCCCACTAGAGACAACAATAATAACAATTCTCAGCAACAATATCAATAACAACAATAAGAGAAATCAGCGAAACCACCAAGAATCACACTCTCCAAAATAACCCAAGAAGATTACCTAGAAGGTCTCCAAACATCAAACCTATCAAGATCAATGTGTCCTCTATCAATTGTCAAAGTTTCAGCCTGATTGAACCATGTTTCACCATCCGATCATGAATTTGATCAAACCTGCTCAATGCTAGAATTTCAGGATCTTAAAAGTCAATCTACCTTTGACCACGAATCGCTAGAAACTTAGAACTCTGATCACAATTTCGACCGTTGGATATGAACAAACACTAGTGTAGAGTAAGCCTTCAAAGTTTGAGCTCGATTAGACCATAAATGGCCATTTGATCGAGGGCTTAATCAAAACTATTTAAAACTTTCTCACTCACTAATGTTTTCTCTCTTCAGCTCTCTCACTCTTGTTTTGATTAATTGCACAATGCAATCCTCTTCTATATCAGCTCACTCCCCCTCTCTCTTTATACAACAAAGGAAAGAAGAAAACAAAATTAAATTTAAACAAAGATTTTTTTCAATTATAAAGACTACAAATGTCAAATATGGAGGGTTGACCAATAAATCTCCCCCTCCCAACACATTTGACTGGCTAGTTGGAACGAACCATTATCTTGACAAGCAATTTGCATGTCTCAATCTTTCCTCTTGGTAGCATCTTTGTCAGCATATCGGAACCATTATCATCAATGTGAATCTTCTCAAGTTCAAACTCCTTGGACTGTAATGCATCTCATATCCAATGATACTTGACATCGATATGTTTTGGTCTAGAATGAAATGTATAATTCTTACCAAGATTAATTGCACTCTAGTTGTCACAATGCAACACTTACTGCTCCTGCTTGAAACCAAGTTGCTGAACAAATCTCTTCATCCATAACACTCCTTAGTTGCATCTATTGCTGTAATAAACTCAGCCTCGGTGGTGGATAGTGCAACGTACTTTTGTAGCCTCAATTGCCATGCCACAGCTCCCCCTGTAAAATTAATCAGGTACCCTTAAGTAGATTTCCAAGAATCAATGTCTCCTGCCGTATATGAATCTGAATAACCAACCAATTCAGGTTTCCCACTGCCAAAACTTAAACACAAGTTGGAAGTGCCCCGATATCTCATAATCCACTTCACAGCTTTCCAATGCTCTCTACTCAGATTAGATAGGAATCGACTAACTGTATTTACTGCATGAGTTATGTCTGATTTTATATACACCATAGCATACATCAAACTACCCACCGCTGAAGTATAAGGAACTTTCTCCATGTCTTTCTTACCATCATCAATAGATGGACTTTGCTCAGTACTCAATTTGAAATGATTAATAAGTGGAGTACTTATTGCTTTAGCCTTGTCCATGTTGAATCTCTAAAGCACCTTCTTGATGTACTTCTCCTAGGAATAGTATAACCTTCTAGCTGGTTTGTCTTGAGAAATCTGCATACCAAAGATCTGTTTTGTTGGCCCCAAGTCTTTCATAGTAAAAGACTTACTCAATTGCTTCTTTAAAGGTTCAATCCTAGAGATATTATTGCCAACAATCAACATATTATCAACATAAAGCAATAAATCAATCCACCCACGAAAATAAGGTATTTTCGTTAATCCTTCGTGTTTTCGATTATACGTGATGTTTTTGTATGGTCTT
>JANIJH010000007.1:48751269-48762664 GCA_024520975.1 Erythroxylum areolatum
GCTTTCCAACGATATAAAGTTTGTAAGATTTGGAGATCGTAGTAGAAAGTTATGATCATTTGAAGTTGGTATTGTTGTATAGGTGAACTTTCGGGATAGCTGCATCGATTTGAAATTTTGACCCTTATAGAGGCAGTTGTTGTTTTTGAGTTTTTCATAAAGGCTATAGATGATTTTTTCAGCTTTCCAACGATATAAAGTTTGTAAATTTTGAATATCGGAGTTGAAAGATACGAGCATTACAAGTTATGAGGTTTCATCGTCTTAGTTTGACTTTTTTCATCTCAGTTTGACCGTCTCATTTTGAATCGTCTCAGAATGACGTCATTATCATCTCAGTTATTGTTCATCATCTTAGTTTGACTTTTTGTGTCTCAGTTTGACCGTCTTATTTTAATTCGTCTCATATGACGTCAGCAATTCGTCTCATGACGTCAGTGTCGTCTTAGTTTTGGCCAGAACATTTTCTAGTCCAAATTTGGTCCTTTAGATGACAGAATTGGTCTTTGAGGTCATCATAAAAGTTGTAGATCTTGAAGTCCTCTTTCTATTCATCTAAATAACACCTAAATCTGAGTTTTATACAGAAATTTATGCCCATGTTTCTGAATCGTCTTATATGATGTCAACGATTCGTCTCATGACGTCAGCATCGTCTTAGTTTTGGCCAAAACATCTTTTGGTTCAAATTTGATCCTTTAGATGATAGAATTGGTCTTTGAAATCTTCATAAAAGTTGTATATCTTGAAGTGCTCTTTCTATTCATATAAAGAACACATAAATCCGAGTTGTGTACAGAAAGTTATGCCCATTTTTCTGAATCGTCTTATATGACATCAGCGATCGGTCTCATGACGTCAGCATCGTTTTAGTTTTGTCCAGAACATCTTCTGGTCCAAATTTGATCCTTTAGATGATAGAATTGGTCTTTGAGGTCTTCATAGTTGTAGATCTTGAAGTCCTCTTTCTATTCATCTAAAGAACAGCTGAATCCAAGTTTTGTACAGAAAATTATGCCCATTTTTCTGAATCATCTTATATGACGTCATCGATTCATCTCATGACGTCAGCATCATCTTAGTTTTGGCCAAAACATATTCTAGTCCAACTTTGATCCTTTAGATGATAGAATTCGTCTTTGAGATCTTCATCAAAGTTGTAGATCTTGAAGTCCTCTTTCTATTCATCTAAAGAACACCTGAATCTGAGTTTTGTACAGAAAGTTATGCCCATTTTTCTGAATCTTCTTATATGACGTCAGCGATTCATCTCATGACATCAGCATCGTCTTAGTTTTGGCCAGAACATCTTCTGGTCCAAATTTGATCCTTTAGATGATAGAATTGGTGTTTCAGGTCTTCATGAAAGTTGTAGATCTTGAAGTCCTCTTTCTATTCATCTAAAGAATACTTGAATCTGAGTTTTTTTGCAGAAAGTTATGCCCATTTTTCTGAATCGTCTTATATGATGTTAGCAATTCATCTCATGACGTCAGCATCGTCTTAGTTTTGGCCAGAACATCTTCTGGTCCAAATTTGATCCTTTAGATGAGAGAATTTTCCTTTGAGGTCTTTATAAAAGTTGTAGATCTTGAAGTCCTCTTTCTATTCTTCTAAAGAACACCTAAACCCAAGTTTTGTACAGAAAGTTATGCCCATTTTTCTGAATCGTCTTATATGACAACAGCGATTCGTCTCATGACGTTAGCATCGTCTTAGTTTTGGCTAGAACATATTCTAGTCCAAATGTGATCCTTTAGATGATAGAATTCATCTTTGAGATCTTCATGAAAGTTGTAGATCTTGAAGTCCTCTTTCTATTCATCTAAAGAATACCTAAATCTGAGTTTTGTACAGAAAATTGTGCTCATTTTTCTGAATTGTCTTATATGACGTCAGGTATTCATCTCATGACGTCAGCATCGTCTTAGTTTTGGCCAGAACATCTTCTGGTCCAAATTTGATCCTTTAGATGATAGAATTGGTCTTTGAGATCTTCATGAAAGTTTTAGATATTAAAGTCCTTTTCTATTCATCTAAAGAACACCTGAATCTGAGTTTTGTACAGAAAGTTATGCCCATTTTTCTGAATCATCTTGTATGACGTCAGCGATTCGTCTCATGACGTTAGCATCGTCTTAGTTTTAGCTAGAACATCTTCTGGTCCAAATTTGATCCTCTAGATGATAGAATTGGTCTTTTAGGTCTGCATGAAAGTTGTAGATCTTGAAGTCCTCTTTCTATTCATCTAAGGAACACCTGAATCCGAGTGTTTTTCAAAAAGTTATGCCGATTTTTCTGAATCATCTTATATGACGTCAGCGATTCGTCTCATGACGTCAGCATCGTCTTAGTTCCTTCTTCTGTTCTATTTTTGACCCTTTTAGAGGTCGAAACTCACTTTGAGTGCTTCATGAAAGTTGTAGATTTCGAGGCCCTCCTTCAAATGGTTTTATAATGAAATCAATGCAACATCTGTAGCAAAGGTTATGGTATTTGCGACAAGACATGTACATTTCAAGTAAGGGCATAAGCGTGTTGGATTCTTTTGGTCATAACTTCCTCATCCGACCTCCAAATGAAGTGATTCTTGAAGCAATGGTTTTCCAGCATCTTTGCCTATATCTCCACAAACACTTGTATCTTTTGGGGTTGGCATGATTTTTTTTGTTAGAGAGAAAGTGAGTGGTCAGTTGGGGGAGCATAATTGTGGTATGTGCATGCTTTAGTTTTCTTGGTATATCTCAAGCTATAGAGCTCCGATTGAGGTGATTCCTAGCTTCAAAATGAATTAGAGTTTCATAGCTGCAGATTTTCTTTAATGAAAAATTTTGGTGTTTGACTAGTGTGGGCCTCCACTCTGATAGGATTATGATTCTTCAGGGTTACTGGAAATCACCTCACAAGGTACTGCACAAGCCCAAGGTTTATGACTCCAGATGTTGGGCTTCGAAACCGAGGTCCAACATTATTAATGAGCCCAGTTTCTACAAAGGATACGGGACAGTTATAGGCACTCGGTCACAATAACGTAATAGCTGAAAGGGAGTCTTATGAGCATTGCATATGTATATGATATGTGTTGAATGTGAAATGTGAAATGAATGATTAAGTAACATATGCTTGAGTGAATGTGTAATGTATGTGACTTGATCTGATGATTTGATTAATTGTATGTGTTATGTGATTCAGTGAGCCATCAACAATGGTCATTCACTAAGTTCGCAAAACTCACCCAAAATTTGCAATATTTTTTAGGCTCAGAAGATTTACCCCATTGGGTAAACGGGAGTATAACCACTGCATTCAAGTAAAAGGTAAAGGTTGGGATCGGTTCGCATCTGCTTAGAATGTTCTAGTAACTTATGTATTAAGGAATGTATTCCGAAATTATTGTACAATGTGTATGCGAATGTATTTATATTGTAATAACATTATGATTGTGAGTGTTTTGTATTTGAAAATGATCCCTAACGATTAATGAATTTCTAACGATAGAAAAAAACAATTTTGTAATGAGATTTTACTGACTGAATGTGTTAGCATGCCACCATTGTGGGGCACGGATCTAGATATCATTCAGGATGTCGGGTACGTGTCTTGCGAGAGTGGGGTGCTACAATAAAACTCCAAAATGTTCAAAAACTCAAGAAGCCCTAATCTTCATGCAACTCATGTATACCATTGTAGAGGTCAACAAGTTTCGTTTTTTCTTGAGGTAAATGAAAAAAAAACTGAAGTTAGGAGGAGAAATGAACAGATAAAAGCAAAGTGTAACTTAGGTGAAGGTTTGATGAAAAACTCTATGTAAAAGAGGCAACTTTAGGGAAGAAAGCTACGAAAGAGATAAAGACAAGAACAGTAACTTATCTTTCAAAGTAAAGAAAACTTAACTTTAGACTTAGACACTTGTCCTATTCCTAAGGTCTTAGCTAGTTTCCTAACTAACTAATTCTTATTGAACTAGTTCTATAACTCCCATCTTTTCATTCCAATTATCACCAAAATTTTCCAATAACATCTTCTCACAAATTCTAAAGTCATCTCCAAATTTTCAAAATTCTCCAATATCATTTATTTTTTTATTTCTATTTCCATCCATCATTTTACTCGCCAAATGGCATCCTTTCTAGTCTAATAATAATCAACAATTTTGGAAATTATTCCTAAAATTCACCAAAATTCAAAATTAACAAATACACTCACCAATTAAATTTTTGATACAAAAAATTCACAATTGTCAATAATATCACTTCACAATTCATTTATACCTGGAATTATTAATGAATGTATGTACAATTATTTTCATATGCAAAAATTCAATGTTCACGTGTATGTGTATATCATATAATGCATGAACATGAGATGCACTTCTAATCTCTCATATTTCCTATTCTAGCCTCCACGTGGGTAATGGGATGTTACAATCACCCCGTGTGCGACAACACTCAACAAGAAACAATTTGAACACAAAGAATGTAATTGCTCTTTAAAGGCTCAAACCTCACTATGTAAGTGGGCTTTTTGTCAAGTCTCACACATTTTTCATTTAAATCAACCTTTGAGGACCAAGATAGTCATTCTATCACCAAATAACTTTTCATGCTTGCAATCCATTATATTTCCCCAGTTCGACAAGATAATGCACATCAACTTATGAAACAAAACAATTTTTTTTATTTTTATAACAAATTCAAGAAATTACTCCCCCCACACCTAAAATCCACATTGTCCTCAATGTAGAAAAACACAAAACAAGAAACACAAAAAGGAAAGAAAATGTAACAAAAACATAACCCAAGTTACAATGAATGCCAAAAATTAATAAAGGGGAGAGGAGAACAAGACTAGAAAATAAACAAAGAAAAGAAACTTCCCTAGATAAGCTATGGTTGAGGAGTTGAGTGTGGTGTGTCTGTTTTTTGGATTGTGCGTGTTTGGATCTTGTTTACAATGAACTAACAAATAGATGAGGGTTATCATTTCCTGAAAAAATATTTATTTTAAATCTCATTTATTTTTTAACAAAATAAGAATTTTAAAAAAATTAAACAAGAATCATTGAGTTGCCTCCCAATCAATGCCTTTCTTTATTGCCTTTGGCTAGACACAACCTCTTCTTTTGATCAATTGGACTCATAGGAAGGCGTCATCAAGAAAATCTTCTTTATAGTCGAAACTTCCATGTGATCAATAAAAAGTTTGAGCTTGTACCCATTAGCTTTTAGTATTTTATCAGTTATGCAATTTTAATACCACAAACACCATTGGGAGAAATACTTACCACGATGTATGGACCAGATCATCTAGACTTTAACTTAACAAACATAAGTTTTAATCGATGATTAAAAAGCAAAACTTTATGGTCTACCACAAATTGCTTCCAACGCAAGAGCCTATCATGAAGAAATTTAGTGCGCTCTTTGGCTAATCGAGAATTGTCATATGCCTCCAAATGAATTTCTTCCAACTCTTAGAGTTGGAACTTCCTTTCAACTCCAGCTTCTTGTAAGTCCATGTTACACTGCTCTATTGCCCAAAAAGCATGATGTTCAATTTCAACAGGCAAGTCACAAAATTTACCAAAGACTAACCAACATGGTGACATTACAATTAGAGTTTTATAAGTAGTTTGGTATGCCCACAGAGCATCATTTAAGCGTAAACTCCAATCCTTATAGTTGGGATTGGTTATTTTCTCAAAAATAGTCTTAACTTTTCGGTTAGACACCTCATATTGCCCATTGGTTTGGGGGTGATATGCAATTGCCACTCAATGATGAACTCCATATTTTTGCATTAATGCTTCCACTGTGCGGATGCAAAAAATGAGTACCTTGATCACTTATAATTGCCTGAGGGATCCCAAACCTACTAAAGATGTTGGATTTGAGAAAATATACAACAATCTTAGAATCGTTAGTCCGGGTAGCCTTTGCTTCTACCTACTTCGAAACATAATCAATAGCAAGTAGGATGTAAATGAAACCAAAGGAGCTAGGAAAAGGATCCATAAAATCCATGCCTCAAACAAAAAAATATTCACATATTAAAATCGGTGTTTATGGCATTTCATCTCTAAAAGACAAGTTACCTACCCTTTGACAATTTTCACAACTTTTGTAGAAAAGATAGGCATCTTTAAACAAAGTTCTCTAGTAAAAACCACAATCTAAAATTTTCCTAGCAGTTCTTTTAAGACCAAAGCGACATCCACATGTAAAGCTATGACAGTAAGTAAAAATGGAGTGGATTTCTTCATCAGGCACACATCTATGGATAATTTGATCAAAGCTTATTTTTTATAAACACGGTTCATCCCATAAATAATATTTAGAGTCACTTTATATTTTATTTTTCTAAGTTGGACTTAAATTGTGTGGTAGTATTCCAGTCACTAAGAAATTAACCCAATCAACAAACTAAAGTTCCTTAAAATCCTTACCTTGCATTAAGTAGAGTTGCTCATTAAGGAAGACTTTGAATATTGTTAAGGGTTCCTCCTCTCACACCAACCTGGTTAAGTGATCTGTCACAAAATTATCGACTCCTTTTCGATCTTTGATCTCCCAATCAAAATCTCAAAAGATAATAATACAATGGATTAATCTTGGTTTTAACTCCTTTTTGGCTAGTAAGTACTTAAGAGTTGCATGATTAGAATAAACTGTTATTTTAGATCCTAATAAATAAGATCTAAAATTTTCAAATGGAAAAACAATAGGAAGGAGCTCTTTTTCAATAGTGGTGTAGTTGCGCTGAGAGGGGTTGAGTGTCTTGGATGTGTAGTAAATCATATGACTGTTGCGACCATCTTTTTACCTAAGAACAACCCTAACAACATAATGACTATAGCATATATAAGTTCAAATGGCATGTCCCAATTAGGTGGTTAGATAACTGGTGCTGATGTAAGCATTGCCTTAAGCCTATCAAAAGCCTCTTTGCATTGTTTTCCAAAATCAATATGAACATCTTGCTATAACAACCTTGATAGGGGTCGCGTAATTTTCAAGAAATCCTTGATAAATTGCCTATAAAGACCTACATCCCCAAGAAAACTACAGATCTCTCAAACATTAGTAGGATATGGAAGATTAGAAATCAAGTCCACCTTAGCCTTATCTACTTCAATACCCCTAGAAAACATGACCCAACATAATCCCTTCTTGAACCATAAAATGGCATTTTTCATAATTAAGCACAAGATTTGTTTCGATGCAATGTTGCAAAACTCTAGATAGATTATCTAAACACTGATTGAATGAATTGCATAAATAGTAAAATCATCCATTAAAAATTTAATGCAAGTTTCAATCATATCAGAAAATATACTCATCATACAAAGTTGAAATATGCCAGGTGCATTGCATAATCCAAAAGGCATGCGCCTATAAGCAAAAGTTCCAAAAGGGCAAGTAAAGGTAGTCTTTTCCTTATCCTCTTGGGCTATAACTATTTGGTAGTAACCAGAATACCTAGCTAAAAAGTAGAAAAAGACTTCCCACCTAGCATTTCGAGCATCTCCTCAATAAATAGAAGTGGAAAATGGTATTTTCTTATAACTGCATTCAACTTTAAAAAATGTATACACATTCTCCATCCATTTTGTAATCTCATTGGGATTAGCTCATTGTTATCATTGGCCACTAATGTAAAACTAGTCTTCTTGGAAACTACATAAACTGGACTCATCTATTGATTATCAGATATTGGGTCTATAATACCTAAATCTAATAGTTTCAAAATTTCCTTTATAACTACTTCTTTCATTACTGGTTTAACTTACGTTGTGGATCTCTTATCGATTTCAAATAGGGCTCCAACAAGATTTGATGCATGCAGATTGCTAGGTTAATTCCCTTTATGTTTACCAAAGCCCACCCAATGGTTGTCTTATGATCTCTTAGCACTCTCAATAAGTTCTCTTCCTAGACTTTTGTTAGATATTTTGCAATGATCACTAGCAAAGTCTCATTCTTACCCAAGTATACATACTTGAGGTGTTCTAGTAAAGGATTTAGTTCCAACTTGGGGGCCTGTTCAACAGAAGGAAAAATTCTCTCGTAAGTGTTTGGTAAATGCAAGAAGGTGTTACTGACTTGTGAGGCATTACTAGTATGGAATTAAGGAACATGATTGCCTATTTAATTTTTGCATTGTTCTCCTAATTTGCATCCTTCTTTGTTTTGCTTTGCTTAAGTACAAAATTCAGTGCATCAGTCATATAATCATGCTCAAAATCCTTTTGTACTAAAGGAAAATGTTAACATGACAAACAGATTCATATTCACTTAGATACTTCAGGGCTTTAAAAACATTAAAAGTAACCAATTCACCATCGAATTCTAAAGTCAAAGTATCCTTATTCATGTCAATCCTCATCTTAGTTGTTTTTATGAGTGATCTTCCAAAAATAATAGTAGCAAAATTAGGTGAATGGTCATCCTCCATATCTAATATGTAAAAGTTAGCAGGAAAAATGAGTTCTTTATATTTTATTCGTACATCTTCAATCATGCCTTCTAGGTATATATAAGACATATCAGGTAATTGTATTATCACATTTGTTCGCTTGAGTGGTCCTATATTTAAAGCTTTGTAAATAGACAGTGGCATAACTTTGATCAAAGACCTTAAATCAAGCATGCCCCTTGGAATAAGTTTACTTCCAATCACACACGGTATAGCAAACATACCTGGATCGTCACACTTCGGTGACATTTTCTTTTGGATGTGTTGAATGTGTTGAACAGAATTTGTATTCACTATATTTCTGTACATAGGAACAAGGTTTAACTAGGTTTATATACAAACTTCCTAGGACTATTTAGGAAGTAATCTAGCTATTAAATATAGTAAATCTCTCAATTATAGGAGAGATTATAGGAGCAATTATAACAATATCAATACAAGATCAATGCTAATATCTCTAGTCAACACTCCCCCTTAAGTTGGTGCATAGATATCGCACATGCCCAACTTGCAAACAAGGTTATGAAACTGTTTGCTATAGAGTCCTTTGGTGAAGACATCTACCAATTGTTCATTTGACCCCACATGCAATAATTGCAGAGAGCCATTCACAAGTTTTTCCTTCACGAAATGTCAGTCAATTTCTGCGTGTTTTGTTCGATCATACTGAACAGGATTGTGAGCTATACTAATGTCAGCTTTGTTATCACAGTAAAGAGATGAACTTCCTTCATCCGTCAGTTGTAATTCATTCATCAACTTCCTTACCCAAAATAGTTCGCACACACCTTGAGCCATAGTTTTATATTCAACTTCTGCACTGGATCTAGCAACTACATTCTATTTCTTGCTTATCCAAGTGACTAGATTTCCTCCTATGAGCGTACAATAACCAGTGGTTGACCTCCTGTCATCTGGAGATCTAGCCCGATCAACATCTGTAAATGCTTTTATCTTAAAATGATCATTGTTCATAAACATAAGGCCTTTTCCTGGAGCAAACTTTAGATAATGCAAAATGCGAAACACAGCTTGTAAGTGTGGTTCTCGTGGATCATGCATGTACTGACTTACCAGACTAACTACAAATTCTATGTCTAGCATAGTGTGAGAAAGATAGATGAGTCTCCCAACTAACCTCTGATATATTTTATGAGTCTCCCAACTAACCTCTGATATATTTTCATGTCTACTGACGTACCCGTTCCTGCTTACAGTTTGTGATTGCTTTCGATGGGAGATTCAGCTGGTTTATAACCCATTATACACGTGTCTTTTAATAAGTCTAGGACATATTTTCTCTGGGAGATAAATATTTCTCTTCTTGATCTATTGACTTTAACTCCTAAGAAATATTGCAATTTTCTTAGGTCTTTAATTTCAAATTCTTGAGCAAGTAGTCATCTCTTCTGTATCACTTCCAGTTACAATAATGTCATCAACATAGACAATAAGAAGCATGATCTTGCTTTGGAAGTGTTTGATAAATAGGGTTGATCCGCATTACTCTGTTGATAACCAAAGGTGATCATAGACTGATTGAACTTTTCAAACCATGCTCGTGATGGTTATTTCAGCCCATACAAGGCCTTTTTTAGCCTACAAACTTTCCCTTGTGTCTTTTTATCTTCAAAACCTTGAGGAATCTCCATATACACCTCCTCCTCTAGATCCCCATGAAGAAATGCATTTTTAACATCAAACTGTTGTAAGTCCCAATCCAAGTTAGCTGCACACGAGAGTAAGATTCTGATTGTATTCATCTTAGCAACCGGAGCAAAGGTTTCTTAATAGTTCACTCCATATGTTTGAGTAAAGCCTTTAGCCACCAATCTCGCCTTGTACCTCTTAATGGACCCATCTGGCTTATTCTTCACTGTGTAACTGCCCCAGAAGGAACACGAACGGTTAGCTACAAATGGGTATTCACAGTGAATACCCATTTGCAGCCAACCGCTCGTGTTCCTTCTAGAGCAATGATAAGTTCCCAAGTGTGAATACCCATTTGCCGCCAACCGTTCGTGTTCCTTCTAGATTAGTGACAAATTCCCAAGTCTCATTTTTTTCCAGAGTCTTCATTTCTTCAATCATAGGTTCTTTCCACTGGATAATTTTCATTTCTTCTCTCCAATCTTGTGGAATAGACATAGAAAAAACAAACAAGACAAAGGCTCTATAGGTAGGAGATAATGAGTCATATGTAACAAAGTTAGAAACTGGGTGTTTGGTGCAACTTCTAACACCTTTTCGAAGAGCAATTAGCTTATCTAAATCATCAGATAAATCCTATTCTAGCTCACCAATGTTTTCGAGGGAAGAGGACGGCATTGGCACAGACTGCGTAATGGCTTTTTTTGTCATATCTCGCCTTGAGTATGTCTTTAACTCTGGTTTATCTAAGCGCTGATTTTGATCCTCTTGAACAACACTAGTTGTCTCCCCTGAATTGTTCTTTCTCTTTGGATCACATTATCTCTAGAGTCAAGCAACACTTCTTCTTTAATGTCATTATCCCTTTGAAGAAGGGTGGCGGATGTGGTGAAATAGGAATCATACTCCAGAAAAGTGACATCCATACTTACAATGTATTTCTTAAACTGGGGGTGATAACACTTATATCCTTTTTTTGTGGGAGAATATCCAACAAAAACACATTTCAAAGTTCTTGGCTCCAACTTGCCATCATTCTAAGCATGAACAAAGCAAACTGATAAGTGCATATTTGTCTAATATTTATGTTTTAATTATTCTTTTTTTTATTCCTCTTATTGATTTAATTATTAGGAATTAATTTGATTTAATATTTCCTTGTAGGGAATTATAATTTTTACATGATGTGGCAAATTTAACATCAAAAGGGAACGACGTGAACCAATGAATAATCAACAATCAGCCACGAGATCATGAGGGCAAGCGTTCT
>JANIJH010000007.1:48829281-48839575 GCA_024520975.1 Erythroxylum areolatum
GTGCATGCCAATAATTTATTCCTAACCCGTCCCAATTTACTAAAATACCCTTCCCATCGGTGATGGGATGTTACAATGCCTAAGTCTGTTTATCAATCATTGGGAGTCAAGAATCTTAAGTCTACATCTATAGTTCTCCAATTGGCTGATAGGTCTATTAGACATCCTGTGGGCATTATAGAGAATATTTTGGCCTAGGTTAAGGGTTTGGTTTTTCCATTTGATTTTTATGTGTTTGATATGTCTTCTGAAGTTGTGCTGGACACTTCCTTGATACTAGGTAGACCCTTCTTAAGGACAGCTAATACTATGATTGGCATGAAAGAAGGCACAATTACCATGGAGGTAGGAGATCAACAGGTGAGTTTTAATATGTATGAGGCTATGGAGCACCCCCATGAGGATTATTCACTTTTAGGAGTTAATATGGTTGATGTTGCTATTAATGACACCTGCTCCGATGTTGAATTCAAAGAGGATTCGATTGATTCCGAGTTGCATTCATTTGATTTTTCTAACTCATGTATGAATTTGACATCTTCTCTTGTTAGTAATAATCCTCATCGGGGAAGGATTTCTGTTGATTTTTCAGGTGCTTTCGGCATCACGAAGACTAACATGGATGAGAAGATAGCTGAAGAAATTGTTCCTCAATCATAGTGTCCGATTGAGGGGAGGCAGAGTGAGTTGGCCCAGACAGTTGCTACTATAGATCAACACAAGATGGGAAAAGGAGATGGCAACACCAACCACTAGGAGATGGAGCTATTGTCGATTGAAGGAAAGCGGAGTAATCTTTTCTCTCTTGGACTTAATAAATTGATTCCTTCTATTGTGAAACCTCCTGTGATTGAGTTGAAACCCCCACCCTCTACTTTAAAGTATGGCTTCCTTGAATCTAATGAGCGTTTACCTGTTATAATTGCCAATGCCCTATCTCACAATGATGAAGAGAGACTCCTTGCTATTTTGAAGGAACATAAGAGGGCTATAGGGTCGACTTTGGCAGATATACCCAGAATATGCCCAGCTATTTATACACATAGGATTTTGTTGAGTGAGGGTTCAAAGTCTGTGAGGCAGCACCAAAGGAGACTGAGCCCACTTATCTTAGACATGCTTAAAAAAAGAAATCACAAAATTGTTAAGTGCTGGGATCATATATCCAATTTCTGATAGTGAGTGGGTTAGTCCAATACATGTGGTACTAAAAAAGAGTGGGATAACGGTGGTAAAAAATGATAAGGATGAGCTATTCTTACAAGAGTGAAAAATTCGTGGCGCGTGTGCATAGATTATAGACAATTAAATGACACAACACGAAAAGATCATTTCCCTCTACCTTTCATTGACCAGATGTTTGAAAGACTTGTCGGCAAATCACATTATTGTTTTCTATATGGTTTCTCTAGGTATTTTCAAGTACCTATTGCACCAAAAGACCAAGATAAAACTACCTTTACATGTCCTTTTGGTACCTTAGCTTATCGAAGGATGCCTTTTGGTTTATGTAATGCCTCAGGAACTTTCAAGCGTTGTGGATGGCTATTTTATATGAATTTTTAGAGAAATGCATAGAAGTTTCATGGACAATTTCACAGTTTATGGTGACTCTTTCGATTCTTGCCTATCTAGTCTTGCACAAGTTTTGAAGAGATGCATTGAAAAGAATTTGATTTTGAACTTTGAAAAATGTCATTTCATGGTCAATGAAGGTATAGTGCTAGGTCATTTGATTTCTAGCAAAGGGGTTGAAGTTGATAAAGCTAAGATTGAGGCTATATCTTCTTTGCCCTACCCTACCTGTGTTAGAGATATAAGATCATTTTTGGGTCATGCAGGATATTATAGGCGGTTCATAAAAGATTTTAGCAAAATTGCATTACCTCTTCCCAAGCTTTTACAAAAAGATGCTAAGTTTGAGTTTGATGATTCTTGTAGAAATGCCTTTGACAAATTGAAATCGAAACTCATTTCCCCTCCTATTTTAGTTGCTCCTGATTGGACCCTACCTTTTGAGCTTTCATGTGATACTTCTAATTGTGCTGTAGGAGCTATGTTGGGACAACAGGAGGAGAAACTAGCCAGAGTTATCGCATATGCCTTGAAAACAATGGATCCCGCTCAAATCAACTAAACAATAATCGAGAAGGAGTTGTTCATAATAGTCTTCGCTTTACAAAAATTTAGGCAATATTTGTTAAACTCACATGTGACCATTTTTACTGACCATGTAGTTTTTTGATATCTCCTCAAGAAACCACAATCGAAGCCTAGATTGATACGATGGGCATTACTTCGCCAAGAATTTGATATTGAAATAAAGGATCGAGCTGGAGCAGCAAACTAGGTCACTGACCATTTGAGTAAGCTACTAGACAATACATAAGGAGTGGACTCTTCTGAACTGACTTGCGACTCTTTTCCTGATTCAGTTTTATGTGCTTTAATTTTTAAAGAACCTTGGTATGCACATATAGTCAATTATCTCATGAGTAGCCTAACTCCTCCTTTTATGTCTAATTCACAGGGTCAAACGCTAAAGAGTGAAGCTTGGCATTACATTTGGGATTCTCCTCATCTATGGAGGCTGTGCAGTGACCAGGTAATCTGAAAATGCATGCCTAATGAAGAATTCGATGCTATAATTTTAGCTTGTCATTCTATGGCTTCTGGTGGGCATTTTAGTGCAAGGAGAACATCTAGGAAAATTCTAGATTCTGGTTTTTATTGGCCTACCCTTTTTAAGGATTCCTTTACCTTTTGTCGATCATGTGACAAATTTCAACGTTTTGGAGGGTTAGGAAAACGACATGAAATGCCACAGTAACCTTTATTATTTTGCAAAATCTTTGACGTATGAGGGATTGATTTCATGGGTCCTTTTCTCCCATCTCTTGGCTTTGTGTATATCCTTTTAGCTATCGACAATGTGTCCAAATGGATAGAGGTTGTTCTTACTTAAAAAGACGATGCGCAAGCAGTGTCTAAATTTCTTAAGTCAAACATTTTTTGTCGATTTGGGATTCCTAAGGCTGTAGTTAGTGATAGAGGGACACATTTTTGTAATCGAGTCATTGGTAACCTATTTTCCAAATTTGGAGTCACTCACAAACTCTCCACTGCCTACCATCCATAAACTTATGGTCAAGTTGAAGTTTCGAATAGAGAGATGAAGCACATCTTAGAGAAGATAATCGAACCATCAAAGAAGGATTGGAGCCTGCGCCTTGAAGAAGCACTGTGGGCCTATTGAACCACCTACAAATCTCTAATAGGCATGTCGCCCTACCACTTAATCTACGGGAAAGCTTTTCATTTATCGGTGGAGTTGGAGCATAAAGCATATTAGGCAGTCGAGCAGTGCAACATGGACTTGGAATCTTCTGGTCTAGAAAGGAAGCTCCAATTACAAGAATTAGAGGAGTTAAGGCTAGAGGCATATGAGAATTCTTGCCTCTACAAGGAGAAAACAAATTTGATGCACGATAAGGTTCTTCAGAGGAAGAATTTCAAGGAAGGAGACAAAGTTCTGTTATTTAAGGCTCGTTTAACTTTCAAGCATCGCAAGTTCAACACTCGATGGGATGGGCCGTACTTAGTCACCAAGGTGCACTATTTTAGCATGGTAAAGCTCTTACATAAAGTGACAGGGATACAACTCAAAGTAAATGGCCATCTATTGAAGCTCTATCATGAGAATCAACACCCTCCGTAATCATCAGGTTGTTTCTCATCATTCACTTACTACTTATTTTTGCTCTGTTATTGAATACGACATTGTGGATGCATGAGTATGTTGGATAAGTGTGGGGGAGAAACCATTTCAATAGGACCTCGGATTAGTTTTTAGTTTATGCAGTTTCAATTTAATAATTCCTCTCCCTTTTACGTTCGTTGTGTTTTTGCTTTGATGCATGATACATCTTCCATGTTTGAGGAATTTGATGTGAATGATTGGGTTGCATTTTGTTCTTTGATTACGTATTTATGTTAATTTTTCTTCACATTGAGGACAGTATAATGTTTAAGTGTGGGGGATGTTTCAATTTGTAATTCTTGTTGTGCATTGTACATCATTTTCGGCCATTTAACCGCTTGTGCTAGTCAATTGTGTGTAATGTGAAAATTTTAAACTTGGTGATTGAGGCCAATCACTTATTTCAAATGTTTCTGTAATTTTTCGCCGCAGTAACATTGCGAAATTTTTTTTTTTTGCCACAACGAATTCTTTCTTCGTCACGACGACGTTGCGTAATGAATTTTTCGTCACAGCAAACTCTTGGTTTCGTCGCGACGATGCCATACTTTTTGCAGAAACTGTTTTAAAATTGCCTCATTTTAATAATTCTCCCTAATTAGATTCTTTTCACTCTTGTATCTTGAAGATTTTATAAGTTTCAAAGCAGTCCTTGTGTTTTTGAAAATACCTTCTATTTTTAAAATGATAGTCGGTTTTGGCTAATTTCATTTTCAATGATTTCAACACCAAGTAAGTGAGGGTACGTTGATAAAGTAGCACTTTACGTTTTTAAACCTTGAGATTGTTAATTGAGATATTAACCTTGTTGGAAGGATATTTGGGCCCGAATTCTTTCATTCTTGTGTGTATCTGCTTAATTTCATATCTCTCTAGAACATGTTTTAATTCTTGATCAAAGCTTGATGAACTAGAATTTTGTTAACATGATAGAGGCATTCTTTCAAAACCCTATTGACCCAAACACAAACCCCCTAAATACTTATCTTTTGCTAGCCCCTTGAGCCATATTTTTTAGTACATGTATACATCTTATGGGTGTCAATGTTTTACTTCCCGTTCTCTTCAAGTTTATCCTTGTAAAAATTTTTCTGTCAAGAAATTGGTTATTGAGAAAAGCCAAGAAAAAAAAAGAAAAGAGAAAATTTTCTCCAAAGAATTAATATATATATATATATATCTCAAAAGAAAAAAATTGTTAAGTGATAGATTATGTTGTTGTTTGTGTAAATATTGTCTTACTTACAGTTGACGTTTATTTCATCATTATGGTGCATGTACTCATTTTTCTTTCTTCTATTCCATCCATTTCATTTAGCCTTCTGTACATTACAACCTTGAAAAGTCCTCTTGATTTTCGAAGTTATAGTTCTTATAGTGGAGAGGTAGAACTATCACAAGCTTATGGTAGAAAATGAACTAAGTAGATTTTAGAGTGAAATTATCCCAAAAACAAGTGGGTTGAGAGTAAACACCTTGCCTTGAGTGAAATCACTTTTACTCAAATCTCTTGGATTAAATTCCCATAGTGTTTATTTTCTTAGCACTCTTTTAGTCTGCTTTGATTAATTTCTAAGAAAGTGATTTTACCAATTTCCTACTCTTGTTTTAAGCATGGTCGGAATTTTCTTTTGCACTTGTGTCTCTTTGACTTTTATAAACCTTGTCCAAGAGTACAAAGGTCTAAGTGTGGGGAAATTTGATTGAGGCCAAGTTTATTATATAAATTGGTGACATTTTCGTAGTTTTTACTACACTTCTTGGCTCCTATTTTTAGATTTTATGCTTAATTAGACTCTTGAGTGTTTTCCTTTATTTTATGTAGTTTGAGAGTAAAATTGTCACAAATCATTATTAATTGCACTAATTAATTTTCTGAGAATAATTGATATTGCAACTACCATTTGTTCATTGTAGGAGACTTAAGAAGAAGAAGTAGAGTCAAAGGAAGGCTGAAATCAATAAGTCAACAAGTCAACAGGTACAACAGGAAGTTCGCCGCAGCGAAATATGAAGAATTCGAAGTAGAATTTTCGAGGAAAGTTTTCCGTGGTGAAAATTAATTCTGTTGCCGCAGTGAAAGAACCAATATTCCAAGCTAAAACTTTCAGGAAAAGTTTGCCGCGGTGAACCTTCAAATACCCGAATCATTTTCAAAAGTTTACCCACTATGTAACCCGAACCATAACCCGTTTCTTTTAAAACCTATTTATTTTAGGTTAAGAAAAGAAGAGCCTATAGAGTTTTTTTATAACATATACATTCACTTTCTCTACTTTCGGATACACATCCTTCATCCGCTATCATCCACTTCACCATCTACTCCTTCACCGATAACTACTACCATGGATGTTTCCAGTAGGTTCCTAGTTGTGAATTCTCCTGGAGTTATACTTGGCTAGGCACCTCTTTCATCTTGAAAATGTAGCAATGGCTACAGTTCAATGGGCTTCAAAGGGGAATAGTTTATTCCGTATTCAGCTATATTGTTATGAACTCCTAGGTTTAGGATTTGTAATTTGTAGTTGAACATTCTTGATTAGAGTTTAATCAAATGTTGGATATTTAATGTGTTATTGGGATTTGCTGATGTAGTACTTGGAACTTGAATATATGACGTCTCATATATGTCTATTTATGATCTTATTGATTCTCTTTTATCTGCCTACTTGTGTTTGATATTGAGTTGATTCTAGATCCCAAAGTGACTTATTGCATTGACTTATCCATTCCACATACTAAGAGCATTCAACAAGGTTTTAAGAAATGGAGTTCATTAATTAAGACCTTGGACTTAAAAAGCTCTTTAAGGTTTACCATTTGAAACTTAATGATTCACTCCCATTAAAATTCATTTTGAACTATAACATCCAAAGCTCGTTTTCAAAATGATACTATCATCATTTGATCATTGTTTTTATCCTATCGCTTTTCTATTCCCAAAAATCCAAAAAATACTTTTCAGTACATTTTCTTACAATTCATTTATTTCTGTCCAAATTTCCAAAGATTAAAACCCCCCACTTTGTTGCTAATTTGGTTTGCATATCATGACATATAGGCTAGCTTAGGTCCATTCATCAGGTTCCAATTAAGTGAAACGACCCGAGGTTGCATTCTATACTGCAATCCTTGGAATTAAAATTTTTGATTCAACCTCTAACGGGTAAAAACAAAAAGGCTTCGAATCAATTGGACTATCTATTAACTATCAAATATTCGGTATATAAAACCTAAATCTAACAGTTTCAAAATTTCCTTCATAACTACTTCTTTCATTATTGGGTTTAATTTACATTGTGATCTCTTACTAATTTCGAATCAACCTCTAACAAGACTCAATGCATTCACTTTGCTGGGTTTATTCCCTTTATGTCTGCCAAAGTCTACCCAATGGCTATCTTATGATCTCTTAGCACCCTCAATAAGTTCTCTTCCTAGAATTTTGTCAGATCTTTTGCAATGATTATTAGCAGAGTCTCATTCCTACCTAAGTACACATACTTGAGGTGTTTTAGTAAAGAATTCAGTTCCAACTTAGGGGCCTCTTAAATAGAAGGAAGAATTATCTCATGAGTGTTTGATAATTACAAGAAACGTGTTAGTGGCTTATGAGGCACTACTGGTCTGGAATTAAGGAATATGATTGCCTCTTTAATTTCTTCATTATTCTCCCATTTGACATCCTTCTCTGTTTTACTTTGCTTAACTACAAAATTTAGTGCATCAATCATATAGTTATGCTTAGAATCCTCTTGTAATAAAGGATCAACAATGTTAACATGACAAATAGATTCATATTCACTTAAATACTTTATAGCTTCAAAAACCTTAAAAGTAATCAATTCACCATCGAGTTCTAAAGTCAAAGTATCCTTATTCATATTAGTCCTCATCTTAGTTATTTTCATGAATGATCTTCGAAATTAGTAACAACAAAATTAGGTGAATGGTCATCCTCTACATCTATTATGTAAAAGTCAGCAGGAAAAGTTAGTTCTTCAATTTTTATTAGTTCATCTTCAATCATTCCTTCTAGGTATATATAAGACCTATCAACTAATTGGATTATCACATTTGTTTGCTTGAGTGGTCCTATATTTAAAGTTTTGTAAATAGACAATGGCATAACGTTGATTGCATAAGTTTACTTCCAATCACACATGGTATAGCAAACATACCTAGATCATAGCACTTCGGTGGGACTTTCCTTTGGATGACTATACATTCTCATTAACTGCTACTTTCTCATCACCTTTCAGCTTAAATCTTCTAATGTATAACTCCTTCAAAAATCACCCTTTAGCTTGAGGACATCTAAGAGGGGAATGTTGATTTCACCCTTTTAAAAAATTTCCAACATCTCTTTTTTTAATTCTTCCTTCTTGGATTTTGCAAATCTGCTAGGAAAAGGAAGTTTAATGGAGAATTAGATATTTTAGGCTCATTACTTTTCCCCTTGACGGGGATGGTTGAAGATGTTGGTACAACTAAAGTCGTCGACTTGTCTTTGTTTGTATTTTCCTTAGATTGTTGCTCAATTGGAGTGGTGGGTTGGACTTCTTTTCCACTATGCAAAATCATACCAATCAATTTCTCCCTGGGATTTATTTCCACTTGGGCAGGCAATTTCCCTTTTACATTTTCTAGCTTGTTTACAGTTATCGCTAATTGAGACATTTGAGTTCCTAAACATTGGATGCTAGCCCTTGTTTCTTGTTAGAATTTTTGGCTTTCCTGTTGCAACTGGTGAGTTCTTATTGCTAAAGACTTAACTAAATCTTCTAATGACATACCTAATGGTTAGGAAGAGGAAGAAGCTTGAGGAAGTGGAACTAGCAGTCCAGCTTGAGGTGATTATTGAAATCTTGGAGATCTATTTACATAACTGAAATTAGGATGATCCCTCTATCCTGGGTTGTATGTGTTGGAGTATGGATCATATCTTCTTTGTGGTGGGCCAGGAAATCCACCAACCAAATTAACTTGTTCAGTGGAACGTTCTTAGAGAGTGGGACACATATAAGTGGGATGGCTCGTAATAGAGCCAATTCCACATGCCTTCACTTGTTGCAACTATCCTACAACCAACTTTTCAACAAGAGATGTTAAAGCATCAATTCTTGGATAATTAGAAACTAAACTTACCTCATTGAATTTTTGTTCCTGTCGAGTGCCAAACTACTATACATTAGTCGCTATGTTCGATATCAAAGCATGTGCCTTATCGAGAGTTTTTTTTCACCAGTGCTTCTCCACTTACAACATCTACCATGTTTTTATCATTAATGGAAAATCCCTCATAAAAATATTGGATGAGGAGCTAGTTAAGAATTTGATGTTGTGGGCAACTGCACACAACTGTTTGAACCTCTCCCAATATTTAAACAAGTTCTCTCCATTGAACTGTCTGATGCCATCTATGTCTTTTCATATATTAGCAGCTTTAGAGGTTGAGAATTTTTTTCTAAAAACTACTTTTGCATTTTGCTCGAACTAGTAATGGACCTAGATGATAGGTAGTGTAACCAATTTTTGGCCTTCTCAACTAGCGAGAATGGAAAAACTCGCATCTTGATTTGATCCTCTGTAATATTATGAGGTTCCATAGTCGAGCAAACTACACGAAACTCCTTCAAGTGTTTACGCAGATCTTCACCTACAAGACCATGGAAGGTAGAGTGTTGGAACCCGATTTTTAAGTGGAATTTAGAAATATAAAAAAGTATGAAATAAGGATGTTTGAATGTAAATTATGAAATAGATGTAATTGTGTTTTAAAAAAATTGATGAGAAAAAGACTTGATGGATTTTGATGACTTTGAGATTTGAATAGATTTGTATGGATTATACAAGTTTAAGTGAATGAGAAATTGAAAATTAAGTTGAAAATCAAGAAATAAAGAGAAAAATTGTGAAAATATGAAAAGTTTGACTTTTTGGCCATTGAGAGTTGACTTTTTGATTTAGGCAAATTTTGAGAAAATGATCTACATGAAACTTATAGCGTATGTTGAGGGCTTTCTGTCGCCATAAAGTTTGATATTTTTCGATATCGGGAGTGAAAGTTATGAACAGTCAAAGTTATGTATTTGTTTTGCTTTGGTTTGGGTTGACAAGTATTTGACAGAAACTTTGTTTGTATTTTTGACCCCTCTTAAAGCTTGAATTGGATTGAGAGGTCTTCTTGAAGATTGTAGCACATGTTAAGAGCTTTCTAATGGTGTATAATGTGCCTTATTTGGAGTTAGAAATAAAAACTTATGGGGGTTAGACCTAGTTCAGTTACTGTTCATTTGGCAGATTTTTGCAGAACCTTTGGAAGGGTTTTTCACCCCTTTAGAGCCTTCATTGATTTTTGCATCCTTCATAGAAATTGTAGATCATCTTTCCCCCTTTCCATTGATGTATAGTATGCAAGTATTGGGGTTGGGAGTAAAAAGTTATGAGGTTGGGCAACTTACAGTTACTGTACATTTGGTAAAAGTTACTGTTCCATTGGTTTTTACACGAGCAGTACTTTTAAGTGAGTTT
>JANIJH010000007.1:49018401-49032077 GCA_024520975.1 Erythroxylum areolatum
CGTGAGAGCGTAAGGAACATATTTTTCTTAAAAAGCCTATCCAAATTTTCTATTGCAAGTTTCCCTTATTGTGGTGAGTTATGGGTCTTCTATGCTTATGTGTGCTTGTGTGGTCTGAATGTTGGGCCTCGGCGATGGGGTCCAACATTTTGCCTATTTATCCTAACTATTCATTGTATAGTCTAGTGGATATATATGTGAATGAGATAGTGAGGTTACACGGGGTTCCACTAGTTATTATTTTTGATCATGATCTTTGATTTACTTCGAGATTCTGGAAAAGATTGCAAAAGGTTTTAGGTACTTAAGTCAAGTTCAGTATCGCTTTTCATCCCCATTAAAATGGACAATTTGAGCGGGTTATCCAGATACTAGAAGATATGCTTTGGGTTGTGTGCTAGAATTCTCAGGAAGTTGGGAAAATTATCTTGCTCTAATGGAGTTTGCTTATAACAACAGTTATCAGACTGCATTGGCATGATGCCGTATGGAGCTCTATATAATAGGAAGTGTAGAAGTCTGGTGTGTTGGACAGAACTAAGTGAAAATAAGATAATCGGGCCTTATATTATGAAAGAAACTGAAGAAAAATTTGAAGTTATTCAACAAAGGTTGAAAGCTGCCAGTGATAGGCAGAAATCCTATGCTGACTTAAAAAGGAAAGATATTGAGTATCAGGTATGTGATAAGGTATTTTTAAAAGTGTCACTATGGAAGAGCATACTTTTATTTGGGAAGAAAGGTAAGCTCAACCTACAATACATCGATCCTTATAAGATTCTTAAGAGACTCGGACTAGTAGCTTATCAGTTATCTCTTTTTAAAGAATTGGCTAAGTTGTATAATGTGTTTCATGTTTCCTTGTTAAGAAGATATCAGTGAGATGATACACATAAGATTCATGTGCAAGAAATTTAAGTTCAACTAGATTATATTTATGATGAAAGACCTACATCAATCTTAGCCAGAGAAGTCTGACAACTTTGAAACAAGAAAATACCATTGGTAAAAGTACTTTCGCAACACCATAGGCTCGATGAAGCAACATGGGAACCAGAAGAGACCATGAGAGCTCAGTATCCTCAACTATTTTCATCAGGTATGAATTTCAAGGACAAAATTCTTTTAAGGGGGAGAGAATTGTGAGGGCCCAAATTATACCCTAGTTGAAATGTCATATATTCATGAAGGTTTATACGATAGGTGTTAAAATTGTGACATAATTGTAAGTTATATATGTTCTGTATTTTGGTTTGATCTTGAATTTTGGTTTAATGGATCATTCTTTGTGATTTGGAATTAATTGATACCAATAGAGAATTGAGATATTAAAATGTACATTTGGACTAGGAAAATTGTCAAGTGACAAGTCAAGTTGGTACATGGAAAATTAGAATGACTAAGTCTATGAGTTAGTTACATTCGGGATAGCTACTATATTGAAATTTGGCAACATTGGTTGAGTGACAAGTGGCCTAATTGAATTGTGACATTTGGTTGTCATATATGAAAACACGTAGGTTGTTTTAATGAAGGAAAAGTATCACACTTTCATGTGTGACAAGTGGCCATCACAAGCCAAAACACCTTGCATTTAAAGAGTTAGGCAAGTTATGAATCATCTTCACCTTTGAAGTTTCTATAGCCTTCTCTCTACACTTTGCTTCTCTCCACCGAAACCTCTTACTCCCTCTCTACTTATATAATTTTGCTAGATTTTGGATCATCTTCACTTGGAATCTTTCTAAGTTACTGCATCAAGAAGTAGGTCCTACTATTTTCTGTGCTATTATCTTATTAGTGATGGAATTTACACCTTGATCTTAGATATGTGCTGATTGCTTGGAAGGGCTAATTAGCTAGTTCTTTGGAGTTAAAAATTGAAGTTAAGAAGGCAAGGGAATGCTAAACTTGATTGCATCTTATAATGATATGCTTGAATTGGATAGAATATGTATTGAATTGATGATGAATTGGATAGAACATGATACTTGTTTGATAGCTTTTACTTTAGATGTTGATATTTGAAAGATCATGGATTGTGAGATGCTTAATGAATGATTTTTTAATTGCTTTAGACATGAATTTGATCAGGTATTGAAGCATGAATAAGGTAGAATTGAAGTGAAATTGATGGACTTTGGTGAAGGTGTGTCGAATGGAAGTGAAGAAGTTAAGTTTTGGAAACAAACTAATCATCCCACAATCTTGGGATTTATAAGGCACATTCCTATGGTCATGTGAAATGGTTAGGAAGCCGAAAAACTTGGTTTTTTGTAATTGTTGAACTATATAAGGTTACGTTATTTTATTTGGTACACTGGGACTTTATTAGACTTGTTTAAGGTATGAAACGAACTTAAATTGAGGTTAGATTAATTGAGTAAAAGTTAATTTAGTTATGGATTGTTAACTGAGGTAATTACTTAAGGAATGTATGGTTAGTAAAAAATGTGTCTAATGTTGAAATGTATGGTGTGTTCACGGATGAATGTGTCCTTATGAACACAAATGCTTTCAAAGGATTTATGTGATGTGAATTGAATATGATTGTTTGTGAATTGAGAATTTATGTAAATATATGCAATGTGTAAATACATAATGTACTTATTGGTATCTTATTGCAAATGCTTATGTTCATGAGGTATGATAAATTGTTGGATATGAAAGATTAAGTTCAATTTGAGAAAAATGGAATAAAGACATATGTTATGCACTACATCTTTTACATAAAATTATGAAATCTGAAATGTTTTGTTTTAAAACTGCCAAGTCCTAGTCATGGGTAAATAAACATGCCTAAAAGGGTCTGCAGCTACTTTTGTAACCAAACATTAAAGTGTTTCTGTAACCAGACACTAAGTTGTTTTCTGTGACTAGATACTTCGGTGTCTTTTGTTCCAGACACTCCGATGTCTTCTGATTTTAGACACTTATGTGTTTTTTGTTTCAGAACTTAAGTCTCTTCTGTTTCAGATACCAAACATAGGTTTCTTCTGTTCTAGTCCCGTTACCCACTTCTATAAATTAGTAGGTTAACTTGTTTTGTATTCTGTTACATGCTCAGTTATGATATAATCTAGCTCTGTTATGAAATAACTAAGTTTTGTTATGATATAATCAGATATTGTTTTGATATAGCCATGTTCTGTTATGATACTTTAAAGTTCTGCTATAATATTATGGTATTCTATTCTACTACTTGTAAGTTTTGCTTTAAAGCCAATATATCCTATTTTGATATGTTAAATTATGGTTTGAGATACATATTGTTTGGACTGCACTTTAATATGAACAATTAAAGATTGCTTGAGATGTGATCTGATTCTATATATGTGAATGTTGGTCAATTGTTAGAAATAGTCACCAAATTTATCTTGTTTAGTTATTTCCCTACTAAGCTTCATGCTTAGCATAATGGTTTTGCCTAGGTTTTGATAAGAAGGTTTAAAGACTGGGACAAAGACACTGCAGTGGCCAAGGAGAATGTGTTGTGTTTTAGAAATCTTTAGTTTGTTTTTGAGTTGTATTTAGTGTAATGAGATATATTGGAATTTATATTTTGTTTGATGGTTTATAATAATCTTAATACAAGTTAGATTTAGATTTAAGGCTTGTATGTGATAAGTACTATGTGTATGTTATGTTTTGAATATGACCCAACCTATGAAATGAAATGCATGTTACTTGAGTTTCTAGAAATGCATTAGCATGTTTTAGATTGTTTTCGTACTATTTTGTATGGCATCTACATATCCTCCTAGGGGATATGTGGGTGTTACAAAGACTAACATCCCATTATCCATGTTAAGGATAGAATTGTGAATTATGAGAAAGTATTGAGAAATTACGAAAATGCATGTCATGCATAAGATAAACATGACAAGCACATTTTTTCACATTCATAAGACCGTACACGCATTCATTGATATTTTTCGGGTATAATTGAGTTATTAAATGCGATTAAAATGTGATTTAACAATTTTGGTATGTTTAGGGTATTTTAGAATTTTTTGTGAATTTATAAAAATATTGATTTATGGGCTAATTATAGTGTGACATATGGCATCATATATATATGAAAAATGGCTTGTATGTGTTGTGATAAGTGGCAGATGAGTTTAAGTGACAGATGTGATACATGCAAAATAGCCATATAGTTCATTGTTAAGCAAAACCATTTCTATCGCTCTCTTATTCCTCTGTTGTTTGCTTCTCCACCGAAAACACCATCACCAAAAAACTATCTTGTTTATCCAGCATTCTGTACATTTGATTCACCCTCATTGTTGGAACTATTTGTTGAATCAAGTAAGTGATTTTGATGATGTTTTATTGTTGATGATTTTGTACATGAATTTATTCCTGAGTGGTTTGAGAAGTGTGGTTTTGGTGATGAATGAATCAAATGAAAGATTTGTGATATAGAAATAAGACATAGGATATGTTTTAGGTTAGAATGAGTTATGGAAGAGGGCTGGAAAATTGATGAATCTACGCTGTTCTGGTTTAGAGAAAACCAAAAATGGGTTGTTGTTACTGTAAATGCATGAATCTGTTGAGTATCTGTTGAAATGAATTTAAATGAGTTTGATGATAAAGAATCAAAATTGGGTAAGGTCGTGATATATTTAAAGGTGAAAAAATGCTTCAGATGAAAGTAAGATAGATAAATAGAATGCAGAAAATTGAAAATTGGATGTGTGAGAATCGAATTTTGATGTTTAAGTGTGAATTTTGGATTTTTGAATTGTGTGTGTGTCGATGAGCTAAAAATGAGTTAAAAGAATTTTTTGAGTGTTATTTGAGTTAATTGATGTGAGAATTAACTTTTGAAAAATTTACAGTAGAGAGAGGGAGTGAATATGAAGTTTCAGATTCTTGGTGTTCAAGTGGTAAACTTGAATCTGATTGTGTAGAGTTTATAGTTGGAGTTAGAAATGTAGTATAGATGAATTAGGAATGAGTAAGTCTGGAAATAAAAAGGAAAATGGAAGGAAAAGAAGAAAAGAAATTCAGTGAAGAAGAAAAGTGAAAAGCACGATCATGCCTCAACACGATGGTGATTTCTCAACAATAACAAAATCGCGATCATGCTTTTTCATGACTGCGACTTCGTTGGATCAATGAAACTTAAGATCGTGCAAATGCACTATCGCGACTTTCAATTGATTTTCTATAAATATATTATTTCTAAGCATCTTTCGATCGTTTTGATATAACTTCTTCACCTGATGTCTAAATGACATGAGACTTGAACCATTGGACTCGTAACACATTCTCTACCTCTCCACCAAAAATCATAGCAATCCAAAATCAGTTGAGAGAGATAGAGTAAAAAATGTGGGATTGGTTTGACAGAATGTGCTCACAACATTTTTGTCCTTATCTGTCACACTCATGACTTTTGTTCCTCACACCCATGAGTCACGCACGCCCATGAATTTTCTCCTTCACCCCTATGAGTTTAATGCTGGAATGATGTTTATTTGTTCCATCAAGTCACTAGATTGTCCAATAGTAACCGTGACTTAATTTTTGGTCTGAACACCCAATAGAAATTGCAAACTGATTAATATTGTTTCTTTTGACCATAACTTCTTCTCTAGATATCAAAATGAGATGATCTTTGACTTTTAGTAAACTAAAGATATAAGGTACAAATCATCTTAAGAAGTCGAATTGTAATTCAGTCTTTAAGATGTTCAATTTCTAGATGGAAGTTGAGTGTAGCATATTGTTTCAAAGTAAGAACAATCCAAAAATGTTTGATATATAGCTTTCCGATTACTAAATCAAATTGAATGAATTGGTTGTCATTAGAAACTTAAGAAATTAAAGAACAACTTTCTAGAAGGAAGTGTTACCTAATTTTGTCATTTACCCTATCAGAATGATTATGCAAATTTGATCCAAAAGCATGTTGTTAGAAAAATCTGAAGTGGTCAATTAGGTTATGAAATTGGTTTCATATTGTTTTATTATGGTCTAAATTATAAGTACAAATGGTATTAATGAGGGTTTTGATATCTAAATGATATGGTGACAAGATCATAAAAAGATATCCGAGATTGTCATTGAACATGCATTGTCATTAAAGAATACTTATATATTTGTACAAGAGTGTGATAATTGTAAACGTGTTTTGTATGATAAAGAGGAGCTCATTGGACACCAGTCAGACATTGCTAGACCATCCAGACAATAGCATATTGGAGTGTACTGTGAGTCAACCTAGATGATTTTCCTAGGATTGATTGAATTTGTTTGACTTCCAATTATGAACTATTTGTGATTTGTTATAAATTTTGGACTTTAAGTCCGAGGACTTTAATATTTGGGTATGTATTGGAAGTGCTCTGAATTATTGTGAAATTCTGAATGTTATTTGTATTCTCAACGAAAGTTGAATGTTGGACTTAGGTTTGATGATTATGAGGTTCTGACTATGCATCATATGTGACTGTCATATATGGCATATTCGGTATTTGATGCTTTTCATAAAATGCATGCTCAGATAAAGGCATTGTGATCGAAGTAGCCAGTATGAAAGTGCTTGCACGTAGAGCTTTGCTTCGTGATTTCTGATTCTACATGTAGAGCTATGCTTCGTGATTCTGTTTTGATTGAGCCCAATGGGCTAGTATCTATATATGTACGTGAAAGGCACTTGGTCACAACAATAATAACAAATTTAGAGTCTCATATACATCTGTATTTCTTTATATATGTTCTGATTCGCAATGATTACATGATGTACCATGATAATGTGAGTATTTGGACATACATGTTCTGAATAAATATTTATGAAATATATAAATTGTGTATGTGATTTGGGTGAAATCATCGATGATGGTTCGCTCATTGAGTTTGTAAAGCTCATAAAAATTACAATGTGACTTTTCAGGTATGAAACAGGAGACTTAATTTCTTATTCTAGATTAGAGAAACATTTTGGACTAAATTATAGCTCAAAGGCTTGTCAACTGACATCAGAAGAGTTATAGCTTTTGTTTTGTAGTTTTTGCTAGAACCTATATGAGGTTTTGTAAATATTTGTTTAATGAAAAATAGTGTAAGCTTTTGTGAATGAATGGTTTTTAAAATTTGATGACTTTTAAATAAGTTGGTTGATGCCATGTGTAAGTTGGATTTGTTTTGCTTTAACATACCATTATCATAAGGTATGTACTTGAATGTCTATGGATGTTCTGGTATATACCTGATGGTAGTGAGATGTTGGATTTTTGGTATCAGAGCATGGTTTGGCATCTTTAGCGATAAATTTGAGTTGAGATATGATAAATAGTGAGAAATTCAGAAAGTGATCACACTTTTGTTTGTTATAGGTCACCTTCCATAGGAGATCATATTGGAGAGTTAGTTGAAATGGAGTCTGTAGGTGCCCATTTAGAGTCTCTTGTACCTGAGTTTGTCCAAATGCCTTCGAGAATTCTGAAAAGGAGAGAAAGAAGATATGATAAGCTGAGAAAGTAGGGGGTTGTAAACTTCTATAGAACTGGAAGAGTGTTTGACCAGATGGACTATGAGGCAGATGAAAGATTTGATTATGCGGTCTCACTACTGCAAGGTCTCGCATACTAGTGGTGGAAGACTGTTCCAGGTAGTTCCATTAGACCTTGTAATTTGACCTGGGAAGATTTTCTGAGAGTGTTTCGAGAGAACTATTTGTCGAAGATTTATATGGATCGTAAGATGAAAGAATTTTTAGACTTGAAGCAAGGTAGGCTCATAGTAGTAGAGTATGAGATAAAATTCAACGAGCTAATGGGGTATGCAGCTGCATTGGTCCCAACAGAGGAAGATAAATATAGACAGTTTGAATAAGGAGATCAGAATGAGACTAAACATTTCTAATTTATGTAGTTTCAAATAACTTCGAGCGACCTCAATCAGAATTGAACAGTTGTTGAAGGATGGTTAGGGAGAGCACAGACAGGAGGTTAGAGGTAAGAAGCAGGATGAATCTCAGGCTGATTCTAGTAGAAGCTTTAAAAAGCACCAAATTAGATCATCTTGATTCCAGTCTAGATCGAGACATTCTAGATCCCGATTAAGAGGTGGATTTGTTCAGTTTGGGAGAGGTGGAGGACAAATGTCCTCCAACCAGTCTCAACAGTTGCCTGAGTGTGAGCACTATGGTAAAAAGCATAATGGTGAATATTAGTGGGAAACTAGAGCTTGTTTCCATTATGGCTCGTTAGAACATCTGATTAGAGATTGTCCTGAGATGTTAGGATCACAGTCTAGAGCCAGAGGAGGAACAATGACTGAGACAACAGTTTAGTAGAGTAGAGCTAGCGGGTTTGTACAGAGAGGCTGAGGTAGAGGTAGAACTCAGTTAGCAGGGCCTAGTGTTAGGACCGAGGTGTGGAGTAACCAGCCGCAATCTCAGGCCAGGGTCTATGCCATCACCAGATAGGAAGCACGATACTCCCTAGATGTGGTATTAGGTGTTTTGAATGTTTTTCAATTTAAAGTATATGCATTGGTAGATCCAGGATCTACACACTTATTCATCACACCACATCTGGCTTCTAGATTGCATTGTGTGAGAGAGATATTGAAATGTGGGTTAGAGGTGAGTACTCCAGTGGGTAATACAAACAGTGGTTGGTGAGGTTTGTAAAAGGTGTTTAGCTCGGATTGATAAGGTAGAGTTAGAAGTTGATCTAATTGTATTGCAGTTAAAGGAAATAGATGCCATTCTTGGCATGGATTGGCTTACAACTAATCGGGCTGTAATGAATTGTTACACTAAAGAAGTGGTTTTTGAATCTCCCAATCAGCAGAGAGTGGTGTTTCGAGGAGTTAGTCAGGCTGTCCCAGCTCGACTAATTTCATTTATGAGTATGCTGAAACTGATTCGAGGTGGATGTGAGGCATATTTTGCCCACATAGTCGATACTCGAAATGAACAAACCATTCAGGATATTCCAGTTGTTAAGGATTTCCTGGATGAGTTTACTGCAGAACTACTAGGTTTATCCCCAAAAAGGGAGATGGAGTTCACCATAGACCTTGTTCCAGGTATTGCTCTTATATCAATTCCTCCATATAGGAGGCACCTATTGAACTGAAGGAATTGAAAATCCAATTACAAGAGTTGTTAGATATGGGTTTAATTAGGCCTAGTGTGTCTCTTTGGGTAGCTCCGGTATTGTTTGTAAAGAAGAAGGATGGAACTCTGAGATTGTTTATTAATTATCGATAGTTAAATTGGATAACAATTAAGAATAAATACCCTTTGCCAAGGATTGATGATTTGTTTGATCAATTATAGGGAGCTTAGGTGTTCACAAAGTTAGACTTGAGATCGGGATATTATCAGTTGAAAATAGCTAGGGCTGATGTTCCCAAGAGTGCATTTATAACAAGATATGGGCACTTCAAGTTTTTGGTATTGCTGTTTGGATTGACTAATGCCCCGACATCTTTTATGGCTTTGATGAATAATGTATTTCAACCTTATTTAGATCTCTTTGTAATTGTCTTTATTGATGACATTTTGGTTTACTTGAAGTGTAGAGAAGATCATACTACACATCTGAGATTGGTTCTCCAGATAATGAGGGAGAAACACTTATATGCGAAGTTTAGTAAGTGCAAATTTTGGCTTGATCAAGTAGTATTTTTGGGTCATATAGTGTCTACACAGGGCATTTAGGTTGACCCAAGGAAAGTCGAAGTAGTGATGAAGTGGGAGGCTTCAAGGAATGTGTCTGAGATCCAGAGTTTCCTTGGATTACTTGGTTATTATAAAAGGTTTGTCGAGGGGTTTTCACTGATCTCAGGCCCTTTAAAAAAATTATGAGAAAGAATGTGCCTTTTAGATGGAATGATAATTTTCAAAGGAGTTTTAAAGAGCTTAAGCATCGGTTAACTACAACATTAGTGTTAGATATTCCATTTAGCTCTAAAGGTTATGTTGTATACAGTGATGCTTCATACCAGGGTTTAGGATGTGTACTGATGTAGCACGGTAAAGGAATAGCATATGCATTGAGACAATTAAGATCTCCTAAATTTAATTATCCTGTCCGTGATTTGGAGCTTACTGTAGTAGTGTTTGCCTTAAAAATTTGGAGACATTGTCTGTATGGAGAAACATTTCAGGTCTTCACTAATCATAAGAGTTTGAAGTATTTGTTGAGCCAGAAGGAGTTGAATATAAGACAGAGGAGATGGATAGAATTGTTGAAAGATTATGATTGTACAATTGAGAATCATCCTGGCAAAGCTAATGCGGTGGCTGATGCATTAAGTCGGAAGTCCAATAGCAGTATGGCTCAAGTTCAGTTATCGAGGCTATCGAGCCTAGTTCATTTGAGAACATTAAATGTTGAATTGAATATGGGATAGAATGAAACATTAATAGTTACATTAAAATTAAGACTCATATTGCTGGGAAGAATCAAGGAGGCTCAGAGCAGAGATATAAAATTAGTAAAGTTAATTGAAAAGTTGAAAGTAAATTTGGATTCTAATTTTAAAGTGAGAGATGATACATTATGGCTAAAGCAATGATTATGTGTACCCAATATTGATAATCTGAGGAAAGAGATTTTGGAGGAAGCAATGTAGTAGTTTATGTTATGCATCGTGGTACCACCAAGATGTATAACACGCTGAAACAACATTACTAGTGGTCTAGTATGAAGAAGCAAGTAGTAGCGTTTATTTCTAAGTGTATAGCTTGCCAGCAAGTTAAAACTGAGCATTAGGCTCTAGTTGGCAAATTACATTCGTTACCTATTTCAGAGTGGAAATGGGAACAAATCACTATAGATTTCATTACGGGTTTGTCGAGGACTCCGAGGTAATATGATGCCATTTGGGTCATTGTTGATAGACTTACCAAGTCGGCTCATTTCTAGCCAGTGAGAGAAAATTGTTCACTAGATCAGTTAGCTTGGCGACATGTGAATGAATTCATGAGGTTACATGGGATTCTAGTGTCCATTGTGTTAGACAGGGATCCTTGATTTACCTCGAGATTTTGGGGTAGTTTAGAGGTAGCCTTGGGTACAAAGCTGAATTTCAGTACAGCATTTCATCCTCAGACAGATGGTCAGAGTGAGAGAACGATCAAGATTATTGAGGATATGCTTAGAGCTTGTGTTCTGGAGTTTCAAGGAGCATGGGATCAGTATGTAGCTTTGATTGAATTTGCTTATAATAATTAGTATCACAGTAGTATCGGTATGGCTCCATACGAGGCGTTGTATGGCAGGAAGTATCGTTCGCCTTTATATTGGGATGAAGAGGGTCTAAGAATTGACGAAGGCCTAAAATTGATTCAGGATATTGTTGATAAGGTGAAATTCATTCGTAGCATAATTAAAGTTGCAAAAGATAGACAGAAAAGCTATGTGGATCAGCATAGACGAGATATGGAGTATCAGGTAGGTGATAGAGTACTTCTGAGAGTATCACCCTGTCAAAGTGTGCTGAGATTCGGTAAGAAGGATAAGTTAAGTCCGCGGTATATTGGTCTATACGAGGTAATTGAAAGAATTGGATCATTAGTTTATAAGTTAGCCTTACCTTCAAAAATGGCTCAGATACATAATGTGTTTCATATGAGTATGCTTAGGTAATATTGATCAGATCCAACTCATGTGATACTGAATCAGGAGATTGAAGTCTCTAATAATCTGAGCTATGTTGAAGAACTAGTTAAGATAATTGGCTATCAGAGTAAACAATTGATGAACTGAGTGATCCCAATAGTGAAAGTCCTTTAGAAGAATCATTCGAGTGAGGAAGCTACATGGGAGACAGAGGAGCATATTAGGAATTAGTACCCATACCTATTTGATCTTTCAGGTAAGAATTTCAAGGACAAAATTTTTGTTAGGAGGGGAGAATTGTAACATCCCATTACCCATGTTAAGGCTAGAATTGTGAATTATGAGAAAGAATTGTGAATTATGAGAAAGTATTGAGAAATTAGGAAAATGCACGTAATGCATAAGCTAAACATGACATGCACATTTTTGCACATTCATATGATTGTACATGCATTCATTGACATTTTTCGGGTATAATTGAGTTATTAAATGCAATTAAAATATGATTTGGCAATTTTGGTATGTTTAGGGTATTTTGGAATTTTGGTGAATTTTAGAAAAATACTGATTTATGGGCCAATTGTAGTGTGACACGTGGCAACATATGTATATGACAAATGGCTTATATGTGTGGTGATAAGTGGAATATGTGTTTAAGTGACAGATGTGATACATGCAAAATAGCCACATAGTTTAGTGTTAAGCAAAACCATTTCTGCAGCTCTCTTATTCCTCTATCGTTTGTTACTCCACCGAAAAACCATCACCAAAACACTATCTTGTTTATCCAGCATTCTGTACATTTGATTCAACCTTATTATTGGAACTATTTGCTGAATCAAGTAAGTAACTTTGATGATGTTTTACTGTTGTTGATTTTGTACATGAATTTATTCCTGAGCAGTTTGATCAGTGATGAATGAATTAGATCAAAGATTTGTGATATAGAAATATGAGATAGGATCTGTTGAAGTTTGGAATGAGTTATGGAAGAGGGCTAGAAACTTTATGAATATACTCTGTTCTAGTTTAGAGAAAACCGAAAATGGGTTGTTGTCACTATAAATTCCTGAATCTGTTGAGTATCGCTTGAAGTGAATTTAAATGAGTTTAATGATAAAGAATGAAAATTGGGTAAGGTCGTGATATATTGAAAGGTGGAAAAATGCTTCAGATGAAGGTAAAATAGATAAATAAAATGCAAAAAATTAAAAATTGCATGTGTGAGAATCGGATTTTGATATTTAAGTGTTAATTTTGAATTTTTGAATTATGTGTGTGTTGATGAGCTAAAAATGAGTTAGAAGAATTGTTTTGAGTGTTATTTGAGTTAATTGATGTGAGAATTAACTTTTGGAAAAAATTTACAGTAGAGAGAGGGAGTGAATATGAAGTTTCAGATTCTGGGTGTTTGAGTGATAAACTTGAATCTGATTATGTAGATCTTGTAGTTGGAGTTAGAAATGCAGTACAGATGAATTAGGAATGAGTAAATTTGGAAATAAAAAGGAAAATGGAAGGCAAAGAAGAAAAGAATTTTGGAGAATAAAAGAGAAAAGCACAATCGTGCTTCAGCAAGGCTGTGATTTCTGAAAAATAGTGAAGACATAATCATGCTTTTACACGATGGTGACTTCGTTGGATCGATGAAACTCGCTATCGTGCAAATGCATGATCATGACTTTCAATTGATTTTCTTTAAAGATAATATTTCTGCACATCCTTCAATCTTTTTGTTATAACTTCTTCACCCGATGTCCAAATGACATGAGACATGAACCATTGGACTCATAAAACATTGCTCTACCTCTCCACCAAAAATCATAGCAATCAGAAATCAATTTAGAGAGATAGAGTGAAAAATGTGGGACAGGTCTGACAGAATGTGTTCACAACATTTTTGTCCTTATATGTCACACCCGTGACTTTTGTTCCTCACACCCATGAGTCACACACACTCATGAATTTTCTCCTTCACCCCCATGAGTTTAATTTCTAGACTGATTGTAACACCCCACTCCCGAGTGACTCGAACCCGATATCGTTGGTGATATCCGAGTCCGTGCCCCGCGAGGGTGGCGT
>JANIJH010000007.1:49098266-49113370 GCA_024520975.1 Erythroxylum areolatum
AATTAATTACAGAATTTTAATTAATGAATGAATTATATTTTAACTAATTATAGTAATTAATTAATTATATTATTTTAGTTAATTATATTTTAATTGATTAATTAATTAATTACTATATTTTAATTAATGAATTAATTATATTTTAATTAATTTTAATGTACTTAATTAATTAATATTATTATTTAATTATATTATATTATAATTAATTAAAATATAATTAATTAATTGTATTTAATTAATTAGTATTAAAAAATATTTTTTTAAAAATGAGTTACTAAGGAATGAATTTCATTCCTCTACTAAATGGGGGGTATGGAGGATTCCCCCAAAGTGGCATATCAAACCATTACCCTTATAATCATAATCAACAACCAACCACTCACTTTTCATTTCTTACCTATTAACCCTTTCCCAAACCCATCAACCAAGCACCAAGAAATTGATAGGAAGCTGGCAATCATATCAAGGGTACGAGAGTGCAAGATTTTGATCACAAAGGAAATATTAGGGAACATTATGGGTGTAATTCGAATTGGTAGGACTGACGTTACCTGTCATAAGTGGGTCATTGCTGAATTTGATATGGGAGAGGTAGTGGATTTTATTTGTCTGAATGCTGAAAATGCCCATGAAAGGAGATCCTGGCAGATACTTGGACTTACTACCAAGATGCCTTACATCTATTTCGGCTACCTCAATTTTTCCAAAGAGTAGCTCAGTAGAAAGATGCAGTCTCCTAGACACGTATGTGGTTTACAATCTTTTGAAGGGTAATAAGATGAACCTTCCAGCAATGATTCTAAAGTTTATGGTGGAAAAGATAAGTCATAAGAATACCATTGGTGGCCTACCTTCTGGGATGTTGTTGACCAAGATTTTTGCGTATTTTGAAGTGTTGTTTGATAATTTGAGTTAGTATGGACTGATAAAATTTCACTATTCTATTCCTTACCAATTTGAATAGAAGATAAAGGGCAATGTGTGGGTTGAGAAGAAGACAAAAAGAGTAGCAGACTTCTTAGGTCCTACCCCATAAATGTCAACCCCTGTTCCACTCCAAAGCACAAATGTTCTGATCTTTCAACAATTAAGGGACATTCGCTCCAATCAGGATCAAATATACGAACAGATTGACAACCTTTAAAACTAAATCCTCGACATGCAAATTCTTCTTATAAAATTTTTTGGCTCTCTTACATAACTTTGTTGCTATCATCACTTGGATAATTCTTACACACTTGTGATATTTTTTGCTTGTTTAATTTCATTCCCTTTTATTTTTTGATAACGAAAAAGGGGAAGAATATTCATGTTTTGCATTACATCTGTGATATATTTTCAATTTTGCCTTGATGACATATTTGTTTTGATGATACAAATATTTATGATATATTTTGCCTAATTGTTGATGAAATTTTGTTGAACTTGTAAAGTTTATGATAACAATAGGCTCTTTCCTTTAGAACGCAGGCACCTTCTAATTGTAATTGTGAGTAAGAATATATAAAGGTTATAGATATCTTTCAAAATACTTTATTATTATTTGAAATTTGAAAATATATCTATTATTGTTTTTCATCATCAAAAAAGGGGCGATTGTTAACTTAAAGTTTATATTTAATGATTTTAACGATAACTATTTAACATTTCAAAATTCAAATTGGATTTATTTCCTTGAATAGGCAATGATATAATTCTTAAAAGGAAATTAAATCATAGGATGATTGCTTCCTTTCTTATAGGAACCTTCATCATAACTTACCTAATTAGAAATGGTTTCATAAAATCCAGAAGGATCTTACTAATTTGAATAATTAGCTCTAAAGGTTTTGATCTTAACGTTTAAATATTCCAACAAATATGATATTAAAGATCTATTAAATTCAAATTCGATCTAGAATATAAGTGAAGAAACGACTAGTTGAAAAAATTGCCTATTTTAAAAAGAGCCACAACATTAGTGAAACAGACACAGATACACAGACTTTTGAAACACTTCAGCTACATCTATACTCTTGAAAGTTCTATCCATATCAAACTCCTTGTGCCTTAAAAAGTGAAATCACTTTATCAAAAGAGAAATTGTTTTTCTTTGAGAGCTTACACTGAGCTTATCTTATATTTATTTTTGAGAGCTTATAGTGGTTTGTTATACACTTCGAGTGCGGAAGAATGGAGAATCTCGAAAAATATATACTTGTGAGTTTAGATAGGCTTGTCAAATTTAATACTGGAATTCTTATAGTGAAATACTTAAGTTAGATACTTAGGGACTAGACATAGGCTTTGTTATTAGCCGAACTAGTATAAATCTACAGTGTCATTCTTTTACTCTCTTTAAATTTTAAATTTCTGCATCAAAAGTTTGTATTCTTAAGAGGCTCCTTCGATTTTACAACAAGCTCCTTCTGTTTTTATATCGCAAGAGGTTCCTTTCATTTTTGAAATAATTAACAGGCTCTTATCTATTACCAAGCTCTTTTCTTTTGATCACTAAAAGGCTCTTATCAATTAGCAAGCTCCTTTCCTTTTGAGTGTTAGCAGGCTCTTTTCGATTGACAGGCTTTTTTCTTAACAGGATCCTTTTTGTTTTCAACGTTAACAAGATCCTTTCAAAAGTTGATAGGACCCTTCTATCTATAGACTTATTTTGTTTAGTATAATGTTATCAATTTGAAAGTACCTTGAAATTTTTTACTCAAAATTCAACCCCTTCTTGTGTGCATTTACTTTATCACATATGATATTAAGAATTGAGAAAAGCTTTAAACAACTCAATAATCTTTGAACATTTATTAGTAAAAACTAGAAGGAATGATTGAACTTAACACTTTGGACATAACAAGGAACATGCAAAACATAATTAGAAAAATAATTGGAATTCAAGATCCAACATCAAAACAAGTGGCTATAAAGCTAAAATCATATGAGCAGTTTGGCTTAACAAAACGAACTCATTCAATCAAGGGATCCCAAGTAAAAGATTACAAATTAGATAGGTGCTTACCCATGGCTAGAGATACAAAAGAAGCAAGCTCGTTGTCTATTTCAAATTTGTCCATATCCTTCTTTTTCAACATCACGAAAATCTCTATAGAGTCTTTTTCTTTGACGTGAAAGATCATAATTAGGTTTTTTTGAGGTCACAATCCCAAGCTTACCCAGAAGGGTTGTTAAGTTATTTGTAATGATATCTTATTAATTATTTATGGGCATTATTTGTAATTGGACATAGTTGGATATATGTGAAATATCATTATGAAAAGTAATCTACCTTGTATAGGATTCATGTAGATAAGATTGCATGAAGGATAAAATCCTAGTAAAGATAAGATTTATTTATTTTGGATAAAATCACCATATCTTAATAAAGACAATGTGTAGATTTTTTTGGTGATTTTGGAGCTATCTTTGGTAGCTAGATTTTTCTATGATCTTATCTATCTTGTCCAGTTGCATTTTCTCAATCATGTGTATGAATTTTCTGAACGACTAAGTTATTGTTTTTGAATGGGAAAATGTCCAATAAATGTCTGAGGGTGCAACTATATTTTTGTGGCGTTTGATGAGATGATTATTTAATTGATGCCTTCTTGATACTGTTGTGTATGGATGATCAATGATTCTTCTCAAATGTTCACAATAGATGTTATTCTACAACTTCCCACACTTTCGATTAATGAAGCTACATATTTAGGGGAGTGTTTTATCTCAACAGTTTCATTGTTTGTGTTGTTATTATGTTAATAACTTGAGATTATATTTTCGTATTTATTCATTGTTGCAAAATCCTCTGTTAAGGATAAAACGAGATGGTCATGTTATTATGAGTGAGATATTTTCACAGAGTATGAGTACAAATGGATAGTGTCAAGGGTTGAGTGATGTCAGCTCTATAAATCCTTAGGTAAAACTATTGTACTTTCATGAAAGTTAATTAAGCTAGTTGAGGGCCCTATATACATAGGCAAGGTATGCTAAAATATGCTACCAAGTCTTGGTTGTCAATTTGTTCATTGTTTGTTTATTTTTTTGTTTGAGTTTTTTAAAAAATTAATGATTGTTGACACAATTACTTTTTACTAAGCAACCAACAAAAATAGTTCAAACCAACTGAGGCAGAACAGGATTTTTACAAAACTACATCCTTCAAGACTTTCAAATGGTATCAGAGCTTAGTTCACCTAATCAGAAGTTGGTACATCAAGTCGGTACAGATCAGTGTTTCATAATTATGGCTACAAAAGAAGGGGCATCAATCACTAGGCCATTGTTATTAGGTGGTTCCAATTATCCTGCTTAGAAATCATGGATGAGAGTATTTATTCAAACGCAAGGAACTAAAGTATGAAATTCGGTTTTGAATGGCTAGGAACATGCTATGACGATTGATAAAAAAGATGAAGTGGTGCTTAAATATACATCTGAATGGACAAGTGATGAACAAGAGAAAGCACTTGGTAATTCTCAAACAATGCATGTTATCTTCAGTGCGGTAAATGAAGGTCGCTTTGCTATGATATTAACCTGTGAATCAACAAAAGAAGCATGGGACACTCTGCAAACAATACATAAAGGATGAAAATCTATGATAATTTCGAAACTTCAGATGTTGGCCATTAGATTTGAAGAGCTTAATATAGAGGAAAGCAAAACTATTGGAGATTTTCATAAGCAGCTACATGATATTGCAAATCAAACACATCAATTTGGGAAAAAATTTTCAAACCTCAAACTCGTTAAGAAAACATTGAGATCATTGCCTCCAAGATTCATACCGAAAAATGCAGCCTCGAAGAAGGTCATAATATCAATGAATTATCTTTGGATAAGGTAATTGGGGGTCTTACAAACTTTGAGATGAATTTGTTAAGAGATAACTGTGAGAAGAACAATGGATTGACAATGTGGGTTAAGGTTGGTAAAGTAGTTAATGACTTAGGACATGAATGTGATGAGATTGAAGATATGGTGTTATTGACAAGAAATTTTAGCAAGTGGTTAAAGAAGGTGAAGAAAGACAGACCTGAGTGTAGGCAAAATGATAGGAGTTCATTGAATAATAATTTCAAACAGCAAGCAAAAAATCAAAAGGGTGAAAGAAGGGTAAAGAAATACAATGGCATGAATGTCATGACTTTGGACATGTGCAAAAGAAATATGTTAATACTTTAAAGAGAAAAGGGAAGTCTTATAAGAGCACTTAGAGTGCGAATGAATTTAAAAGAAAGTATGGTAGTGAAGAGAAATTTGTGAGTAACCATATTGTATTGGTTGCTTTATACAACAAAATTCTACTTGCTTGCTAAATAGCAACCAGGGAAGAAACTGACCAGAAAAATTTAAATTAAATAGTCCAAAATTCCATAGAAAACGCAAATGGATTAGTCCAAATTTTCATTTTAGATTATAATAGTGATGACAATGATTTAGAATATAAAAGGGAGGATATTTGTAAAGCTTATGATTTAATGTATGCAAAATGGGTGCAAATGTGTAAGAAGAATGAAAAATTAAAGAAGAAAAAGTCTACAATGAAGAATACCATTCAAGATTTGGAGAAGAAGTTGTTATCTACAATATATGAACTTCATGAAATAAAGTTGAAGCTAGTCAATACTGAAAAAGGAATAAGGATGTTAAATGGAAGTATCGAAAAGTTAGAATAATTGTTGGAAATTAGTAAGATCAAAGAGACTTTCAAGGTGTTGGTTACAAAGGTGAACATTCTAAGTTGAAAGAAAATTTGACAACGTGTCGTAATGCTAGTCAAAATAAACTAGACTACTATTATAACAGTCAGTAGTGAGTTTAGGTCGATCCCATAGAGAGAGTATGTAAAGTTTATGAAATGAAATGAATCAGTGTTTAGATTTAGGTGATTTTGGTTTTAAAAATAAGAAAATAAAATAAACTAACCTAATGAAAATAAATTAAAGAAAACATACGAAAAATGATGAAAATGGTGAATTCGATAAAAATCCGATTCTTTGATTTAATCTCAACCTACACCCTAATTAAACATTTTTCAATTATTTATGGTTCTCAAACCTCTCCTAAAAACTATTAATCAAAGGTTAATGAAATTAACCCAAGTTTTCCCTTAGGTTATATCTAATTAAGATATAATTATTAATTAAACCTAACTACCAAATAACCTAGGATATGATCTCTAGATTTAATTAGGTAATAGCCTTACGAATTAGGAAAACTGATTAATTAAGGCAACAACCACATATAATGTGCCATTTAACCTAGTTATATTATCCCTAATGATTACAAATCATTAGTCGTTACCAATGAATTTCAAATATAACAATTATGAATTATGTCAAAATTATAGCAATGGTTTTGTAAATAAATGATCCAATGAATGCATTAAAATCATCTTTTCACAGTACCCAATGGGTTCATACATAAATAATCGAATGATAACAAGAATACGATTATCCATACACAAAACCCAAATCAATTAACTTAGGATAACACAATCAATTTCTAAAGAGAGAGAAAGAAACAACAAAAACAAAGAAAGAGTGCTTAACTAGGTCGACAGCGTCGATAGCCACATTGAATTGGTGTCAGAAAGTTGTCCCTTTATGGGTCTTCTCATAGCGGAGAGCTTGCCTTTATCTTCGTGTTCTCCCAAAGCTACTGAAGTTCCCTCCGATTTAGCCCAAAACAACCTATTCAGTCGACACTCTCACCTGTTGCACTATCGTCTGTCCACCTACATTGTCATTTTCTTCCTAGTTACTGGTGTTTTAGTCATCTTTTGCTGCCCATCTACTACACTATCATTTTCTCTCCATTCTTCCACCTACTGCGTTGTGTTTAGATCCTTCCTCACCATTCAGCGTCGCTGTTTTTGTTCAACCATCTAGCCATTAAATTCATGTTGCATAGATTATCACATGAAATTTCCATACACAGTTGTGAGTGATTGCTCACGGTTGTGAAATAATTTTTTTTCAACTATTTGTAAGCTCAGTTGATTTTTCTTGTTTAGGTTTTCATTTTTCTTGTCTTTTAATTTTCTTCTTCTTGTTCCATGAAGACAAGTGAAAATTAATCTTTAGAAAATGGCCTAAATATTGTGCTTTCAACTCACTTTAACTTCTTTACTTCCGAAATGTGCCTAAAATAACATATGAATCAAAATAAGTTTCTTAAGCAATTTTATAGCAATAATCACTAATTGTTATGGAATAAAATTCATAATCAATTAAGCACCTATCAATGAGAAAAATAATGAAGCTATATTTGTCAAAAGAGAAATCTCACAAAACTTTATACCTACATGTCACTTTTGTAGGGTAAACGGGCATATAAAGCCAAATTATTACAAGTTCTTACAAATGATATTTCAAAGGGCTCAAAATCGAAAGTCTAGACACGCTTCAATAAACTTTCAGCAATAACCAACGTTATCAAAGCATACTTGGGTTAGAAAGGTCAACTACAAACACTTATAGCTCTTAAATCCATATGGGCTACTTCTCATAATGGTTGGTATTTTGACAATGGGTGTTCACATCATATGACAAGTGAAAGAAGCTACCTAATGGATTATTTAAAGTTATGTGGATGGCCATATGACTTTTGGTGATCGAAATAAAGCTTCAATCATTAGAAGAGGTCTACTTTGCATGGATGGACTTTCACACTTCAAAATTTTGCTTCACATTGAAGGGTTAAAAGCCAACTTGGTAAATATTAGTCAGCTTTGTGATGATGGTTTATGGATTAAGTTCACCAATGATGAATGCAGGGTGTTAACCAAGTAAGGAGAATGCTTAGTAAGTGGCGGAAGATTTGTAGATAATTGTTATATATTACAAGTCACTACTGCTTGCAATTTAGTCTCATACGATGACAATATAAATCTATGGCATCAAAAGCTTGGCCATGTCAACTATGATCGTTTTAACAAGTTGAGCAAATTCGAAGCGATGAGAGGCTTGCCCATAATGAGTAATGATGACAAGAATATTTGTAGTGCATGTCACATGGGTAAAAAACCATTAGTGCCACATAAAAGGTTAGACATGTGACATATTTTCATATATTGGCATTAATTCTTATGGTTTTAGTTAGTCCAACATAACACGTTAGCATCAGTGGAATAAGTTATTTCTTGACATATGTTAAATGATTATTCCAGATACACTTACGTAGCTTTCTTGAAACAAAAATCAAATTCATTTAAGGCCTTTAGGAGCTTATGTGTGAAGATTACAAATTATAAAAATATGACAATGTTAAGAATATGATCAAATCATGCAAAGGAGTTTGAGAACTCAAGTTTTAACAATTTTTGCGATAAACATGGTATCATGCAAGAGTTTTCAACACCTAATACTCCACAACAAAATGGGATTATAGAGAGGAAAAATCAAAGTCTTCAAGAAATGGCCAAATCTATGTTGAATGGAAGAAAAATATCAATGAGGTTTTGGGTTAAAGTAGTAAACATGACATGCTACATATGCAACAAAGTTAATCTTACAAGTATTTTGAATAAGACATCATATAAACTTTGGAAGGGAAAGAAACTAGATTATTAGCTACTTTCATATATTTGGAAATAGGTGTTACATTCTCAGAGATTGTGAAAGCTTAGGAAATTTGAAAGTAAGAGTGATGAAGGCATCTTTCTTAGATATTCAATCCATAGTAAGGCATATCACGCATTCAACCAAAGAATTAAGATAGTAATGGAATCCATAAATGTTATGGTAAATGATGTGCATCAAATACTTGATAAAATGGTAGAAGAAAATCTTTAAAACCAGCCTCACAAACCATCACAAAGATGCAGTGAAAGAAAAACCAAAAAAATTCTTAGATTCATTATTAGTTGCTACTAGTAAAGAAACTGGTCAGACAAAGGATCGGTTAGTTAATTCAGAGGAAGAAACCAACCAAGCATCTAATATTGAAACAATTCTTTTGAATAATGAATACTCAAGGAAAGATGATTTCAACAAAGATCCTCCATCACAAATCAAACAAAATTATCCTATTCTGAACAAAATTGGTGAAGTCAGTGATAGAAGGAAAACAAGAGAAAGAAAAAGGATAGATTATAGGGAACTTATTGAGATTTTATGTGATACTTCTTCTTTTAAACCAAGGTATATGAAAGAAGCATTTTAAGATAGATTTTGGACATTAGCTATGCAAGAAGAGTTAACATAATTTGTTAGAAATGATGTTTGCGAATTGATGTCAAGGTCATCGAATGTAAATTTGATTGGAACAAAATAGGTATTTCGCAACAAAACTGATGACAAAAGCAATGGATGTAAATAAGGCAAGGTTAGTTGTTAAAGGATAATCAATTAACGGCATTGATTTTGAAGAAAATTTTGATCCAGTGGTAAGACTTGAGTCAAATTAGACTTCTTTTATTCATAACATGTTTGAAAGGATTCAAACTCTACCAAATGGATGTAAAGAGTGCATTCTTAAATGGGTTTCTACAAGAAGAAGTATATGTCAAACATCCAAAGGTTCTCATTGATTCAATACATGTTGACCACATATTCAAGCTTAAAAAGGCTCCTTACGGTCTCAAGCAAGCATCAAAGGCTTGGAATGAAAGACTCACCCAATATCTACTCAACCAGGGAAATGAAACAAGTAATATAGACAAGATTTTATTTCTTTAAAAATTCATATCAAATTTAATGATCACAAAAATATATGTTGATGATATTATGTTTGGCTCCACTCACTTGAAGATGGTGGAAGACTTTATAAAGTTAATGGTATATAAGTCTGAGATGAGCTTGGTAGGTGAATTGAATTTATTTTAGGGATTACAAATTAAGTAAGTGAAAGATGACATCTTCATATCACAAATCAAATATGCAAAGAAATTTGGCCTTGAGAATGCACATCATGCTAGAACACCTATGAGTGTGTCAACAAAGTTGAATAAAGATGATCATGGAAAATTTGTTGATGTAAGTTTTTGTAGAAGCATCATTAGGAGCTTACTTTATTTAACCACGAGTAGACCAGATGTTTGTGATAGTGTTGGACTATGTGCTAAGTTTCTATCTAACCCTAAAGAGTCACACTTGATAGCAGTAAAGAGGATTATCAGGTATATCAGTGGTACTTCTGAGTTTGGGTTATGATACTCATGTGATTCTACTTCTCATCCAGCTAGTTATAATGATGCAAATTGGGCTGAAAATTTAGATGACCAAAAACGTACATCAAGGGTTGTTTCTTTCATAGTATAGTAAAAAAAACTTCATCTCCTTGTCAATAACAAAAGTGGAATACATTATGTGTGATAGTAAGAGTATCATAGATATCTCAAAAAATTCAGTTCAATAGTCAAAAACCAAACACATTGATTTGAAGTATCTTTTTATTCGAGAGCTTTTGGAGACCAAAATTGTAGTTCTTTCATATGTAACAACTGAAAAATAGCTGGTTGACGTTTTTACGAAACCTCTTGATTTGATCAAGATTGAATTTCTTTGAGGGGCTCTAGAATTATGTGCTTTACATTTTTTATGTTTTTCTATATAGCTTATTATTATTTAAAAATTAGAAAGGGAAAAAATCCCTAATTTTTGTTTTTAGTTTTTAGTTTTTGTGTTGCCACCACACATCCCCTTCCCTGCTTTTTATTATTTTGAAATTTTGACTCCATTGACTTAATTCTCTCTTTTATTTTCGAGTATTTGGTCTCTCTCTTTACTACTTTTTCTCTCTTGGCTCTCTCTCTCACAATTATCACTCTCCACTGACGCATCTCTCCTTCATCTCCATTTGCGGTCTTTCTTTTGTAGCTTTAATGGGCAAATCAAAACAACAAGCCTCCTCTCCTCCCTTGGAGCAATCCTTGATGGCATCCCTATTAGTGACCGCCGATCCTCCTTGGTGTTCTAGCTATCTCTGACAAATCGACCTCATAAGAGGTCGACAAAAGGTATTGACTCCTCCTTGGTAATACCTATAGGTATTCTTGAGCCTTCCTCTATTTAGGAACAACCCACTATTTTTGATGATGTTAGATGGGTGTTTTCTCATATGATAGAGGAATCTTCCTCTAATTCAGAAGATGCTTCAACAGAGCCTCTAGCTTCTGCATCTCTAGTTATTTCACCACTAAAAGGTACCCCTACTACTTCCTGACGATTGTATAAACACATTACTCAGAAATCAGTCCAACCGCCTCACCAATAGATACCTATCCAAATTTCAGTAGATGATGCTCTGTCTTACAAATTTTATTCTTCCATAGCATAACAGAAGTAGGACTCCAAATATTGGGTTTTTTCTTGACCATCCTATTAATTTGGTTGAATATCAACAATTTTGTTTGGATGTTATGTTAATTGAGAGAAATATGTTGATTGCTGCATTATTGCCAAATCACTATGATTATGAACTTGTTAGAGAATTTTACTGCAATCTTGATAAGAGTGTTTTGGATGAGTCTGCATTGCATTATCATATGGTGTATGTGAGAGGTACTGTTTTTAGATTGGATCTAAATCGATTGAAAACATTTATGGAGTTTGATAATTTGATTGGTGATCAAGTATATGAGGATGATTGGATTGTGACACAAATATGTTAGCTACTATTTTAATGGGTGGTCAATTTACTATTTGGCCATCTTCTGCTACACTTCGTGCATTTGAGTTGTAGTAGAAATATTTTGTGCTTTATAAGCTGCTATTAGCAAATTGGCTACCGAGTACTCAAATTGTCAAAGTTTATCCTACTCAAGCTATGGTTTATATCATCAGCATCGAGGCAAATTTTAATTTGGGGAGAATTATTATTGAAGCTATGATTGTAGTTGGTAGCAAATAGTAATCTTTGCTATATTTTTCGTGTCTTATTACTCAGTTTCTATATGCCCACAATGTTCCTCGAACAGATTCCAAAGTTCTTGAGCTTATGTCTTTACTAAACATCTCACCTCGTATTTTGAATGCCAACAAGGAAGGTCGGGTGATCGACTTGCCATATTCATCTTCTGGGCCATTTGAACAGTCTACTACGTCAACTGTAAATCCAAATGTCACTTTTGTTGAAATTGATCAAATTGAGGGCATCTTTCAAGTGAGTTTGGATGCCCTTCATCAACTTAAGTTGTCATTTTTGTGCTAATTTTGTATATAAATCTTTTAATATGTTGAAATTATTGTTCAAAATTAATGGATTTGTTTCTTAATTGTTCTCAGATGATTCTCAACACTTGAAAGATGAAATTGAATCAAAAAGATGCAAGGAAAGTTAAAATAATTTGAATTCCCAAGACTGCTAGAAAATTAAGTGACTAAGCGTGGGCATGTGCAAGGATGAAGAACATTTGTAGAATCTGTTTTTAAATTTAGATTTGATTCACCTGAGATTTTCATAATCTTGAAGATCAGATTGCTACCTTACAAATGAGGATCTATAGCCTGAATATGGGGGATAGATTATTTGTTGAAGATCACGAAAAAAGAGAGAGAGAGAAAGGATCAAAAAGCATAAAAGAGGATAATTTTACTGTTCATGTAGTTTTTGGTTTTAGGATACTTTTACATTTTTCTGCAACTTTTTCTGCAGGTTTTTCATTAGGACAGTTTTCATTTTCTCTGTAGATTTTTTTTCTGTTCTTTACGTAAGCCAACTTAGGATAGTTTTTACACTTTTTGCAGATTTTTCCATTAGAGTAATTTACATTTTTGCAATATTTTTCTAAGGATTTTTGGATTTTCTTGGAAAAGACCAAGGATGCAGACTTTGTGTTTTGTTATTTCTTTGATTTTCACTTTTATTATGAGTAGCTAAATTGCTTTTCTTTGTTGAGGAAAACCATGTTATCATCTATTATGTATGAGATGTTCCAATAAAGTTAGTTTTGTTGATGAAAATTGAATATCTTCTAAATTACTTTTTATAATTAAATTGGTTGATTTCTAGGTGCGTAACTAGGAATTGATTCGTTTAATGGCTAGATTAGTAAAATATGAGGTTTAGTTTTGCTAATCACAAGTGGCAATTAGGATTACCATCTTTACATTAGAATTGGGAATTCTAAGGAGAAACTCGTCTTAATTAAATGCATGTCGTACATGTGTTGCCTTGTTTATTGGTTTCTTAGTTTTTAAAGCTATTACTCAATTGAACTTACGATCATATCTAAGTTATTGATTAATAAGAATGCTTAGAATATATGTTTCTAATCATTTACACCTAAGAGAAAATATCACTCAATGAATGTTTATTGATGAACTGAATTTTATATCAATGATCCATTTTAGTGTAATAACATTGGTGACCAGAAACTAAGGTTTGTCTATTAAATTTTCAGATTTAGTTACTTTAGTTTATTTTCAATTTTGTCATTCTTTTCTAAATTGCAGTGAATTAAAGCCAACCCCCTTCCCCTTTTTACATTGTTTTAGTTTTGAACTCGTAAACTCTTTACTGTTAAAATTTCTTGTGAGAACGATACCTACTTTCTACTACTACATTAATTTATATTGACGAAAGTTGGTTTCTTTTTTAATTTGGTTGCAGGTGACAGTAGTACCACTTAGCTTCTTGTGATGGATAGTCTTGCTTTTTGACATCTTTTGTCCTAAGGGGGAGAAAATTGGATGATTGGTAGCTTATTGTTTATTTGACATTATTGTTTCTTTGGATATTTTCTGGGTATTTTCAGCTTATGTGCACTTGACAATTGTTTATGTGAACTTGATGTTAGTTGGAACTTTATGTTCGATTAGGGGGGAGTGTCTTGTTATCTTATTAAGGGGGAATTCTTATAAATGATAAATAATGAGAAAAGGGGGGAATTGTTAAGTTATATGTCATGATAATTTATTAATTAATTTTAGGAATTATTTTCAATTGAACATAGTAGGATATAAGTGGAATATCATTGTGATAAGTAATCTACCTTATGTGAGATTCTTGAAGATAAGATTGCATGAAGGATAAAATCCTAGTGAAGATAAGATTTCCTTAAGATAAATCACTATATCTTAATAAAAATAATGTGCAAATTTTTTGGTAGCAACCTATTCAGTGAATGGAGTTATCTTTGGTGGCTGGATTTTTCAATGATCTTATCTATCTTGGGCAACTGGATATTCTCAATTATGTGTGTGAATTTTTGGCCAACTAAATTATTATTTTTAAACTAGAAAAATTATGTGTGTAAGGGTGCAGCTATATTTTTGTGAAGTTTCGGTTATGAAATGAATATTCGATTGATGTCTTCTTGATGTTGCTATGTATGGAGTGATAAATGATTATTCTCAAAGGTTTGCAGGAGATATTATTCTACAACTTCTCACACTTTTGGTTGATGAAGTTGCATATTTAGGGGAGTGTTTTATCTCAAGTGTTTCTTTTATTTGTGTTACTATTGTGTTAATAACTTGAGATTATATTTTCGTATTTATTCATTTTTGCAAAATCCTCTGTACAAGTTAGTACGAGTTGGTATGTTATTGGGAGTGAAATACTTTTACAGGGTGTGAGTACGAGTAGATAGTTAAAAATTGAAAGGTATTGGCTCTGTAAAGTCTTGGGTAAAATTATTGTACTTTTGTGAGAGTTGATTAAGCTAAGGAAGAGTCCCATAGACGTAAACAAGATGTGCTAAACTATATTATCAAATCTTGGTTGTCGATTTGTTCATTGCTTGTTTAATTTTTGTATTTACGTTTTTCTGAAAAATTTGCAATTGTTGACACGATTATTTTGTATTAAGCAACCAACAGAAACAGTTCAAAGCAATTGAGACAAAACAGGATTTTTGCGAAACTATATCTTTCGGAACTTTCACAGGCTTACCCCATCCAAAGTCGCATTCATAAATTGCAACCTGGCAACAACTGGAGAAGCTTATTAGAAATACTTGCCCATTACCTTGCGCCCCAGCTCTCTCCATCATCATTTGAAGATGATCTTCTCCGTCTTGGAGCTTTTCCAGCTCGTGTTCTGCCTCCATTTTTTTAATGGTTTCTCTCATTTGATTAATAACAAAGTGAAGTCCATCGTCTGAATTTTTATCAACCACTGCTACCACTGGCTCGTAAATGAAATTTCCCATATGATTATCCGAG
>JANIJH010000007.1:49221368-49236883 GCA_024520975.1 Erythroxylum areolatum
ATCCACAAATCCTTCCATTTTGCAAATGCAACACATCTAAACCTTAAATCATGTCTTATACCTCAGTTCTAGCTCATAACCACCTTCAAATTAGCCACAAACACACCAAGATCATCAACCCAAAGAACTTTTACCTATTTTTCCGAAAACCTCTAAACAATCGGTTCTAACTCATGCCAAGCTACACTAGGGTTTAATCTAACCCAAACAAGATGAAATGAAGCTAAACTTACCGCGTATTTGCTCCAATCTGTCGAAAATCCCTAGAAATGAAAAGCCCTATTTTCTCTTCTTCTTCCTCACCAACGACACTCTCCTCTTCTTTTCACTCTTTTCCTTTCTTTACTTCTAATCCCTTCCACTTCAGCCTAATGAAATGGGCAAGGTCTATTTTACCCCTCCTAGCAAAGCCTTAACCTCTCCAACTTAAGCAATCTTCCAATAATACCCTTATGTATTTCTACTCTTCCATTCCCATTTAAGCCACACATACTCACTTAATCTCAATTAAGCCATAAATCACACAATTAACACAATTCATGCTTATCAACATCAATAATAAGATTTTGGGGCCCAACACCTGTATTGGTCCAACCTATTTCTGGTAAGGAGTATGTTTTGTTTAATGATGCATCTAGAACTAGTTTGGGTTGTGTTTTGATGCAGGAAGGAAAGGTAGTTGCTTATGCCTCTGGGCAACTAAAGACTCATGAACTGAACTACCCTACACATGATCTGGAGCTTGCAGCGGTAGTGTTTGCCTTAAAATTTTGATGGCACTACTTGTATGATGAAAGGTGTAAAATTTTCACAGATCATAAGAGTCTGAAGTACCTGCTTACCCAAAAAGAACTCAATATGAGACAACGACGTTGGTTGGAACTATTTAAGAACTATGATTGTATTGTGGATTATCATCCGGGTAAGGCTAATGATGTGGCTACCTTGAGTCAGAAGACAATTTCAGCATTATCAGTGAAGCGAGGTAAATGGGAACTTGAATCTGATGGAGCTTTAATAGCTCAGTTGAAAGCAAGGCCTAAATTGAGGCAAGAAATTTGTGATGCTCAGAGAGTTGATGATACATTACAACAACTTATCTTAGCTACTCAGGAAGGTAAACAGTTTGATTTTTCTGTGCAAGGAGATGGTGAATTGTATTATAAGGATCGATTGTGTGTGCCAGCTAACGATGAATTGAAGAAGAAGCTGTTGTTTTAGGCTCATAATACAGTATTTACTATGTATCCAAGTGGGAACAAGATGTATCAGGATTTGAAGCAGTATTACTGGTGGTCAGGTATGAAACGGGATGTTGTGGATTATATAGCAAAATGTTTGACATGCTAGCAGGTTAAAGATGAGCACCAAGTTCCAACTAGTTTGTTACATCTTATTTCTATTCCTCAGTAGAAATGGGATAACATTACCATGGATTTTTTCAATGGACTTCCCTCAATAAAAGGAAGCATGATGCTATATGGGTGATTGTAGATAAGTTCACCAAATCTGCTCATTTTTTGCCTGTTTGTCTTGACTATTCTTTAGATAGGCTTGCAGATTTGTATGTAATTAAGATAGTGAGATTGCATGGAGTACCATTGTCTATCATTTCAGATCGTGATCCTCAATTTACTTCGAGATTCTGGAAAAGTTTACAAAAGGCTCTAGGAACTCAGGTTAAGTTTAGTACTACTTTCCATCCCCAGACAGATGGACAATCTGAACGAGTTATACATATATTGGAAGATATGTTGCGGAGTTATGTGTTAGAGTTTCCTAGGAGTTGGGATAACTATCTGACTCTAATGGAGTTTGTTTACAATAACAATTATCAGACGAGCATTGGCATGGCACCTTTTGAAGCGTTGTATGGTAGGAAGTGTAGAACTCCGGTATGTTAGACTGAGTTGAGTGAAAATAAGATGATCGGGCCAGAAATTGAGAAAGATACTGAAGAAAAGATTCAGATTATTCAGCAAAGGTAAAAAGCTACCAGTGATCAGCAGAAATCTTATGCTGACCTGAAAAGAAGAGATATTGAGTATCAGGTAGGAGATAATGTATTCTTGAAAGTATCACCAAGGAAACACATACTTTGGCTTAGGAGAAGGGTAAGTTTTGTCCACGATACATTGGTCCTTATGAAATTATGAAAAGAATTGGACCAGTATCTTATCAACTAGCTCTTCCTGAAGAATTGGCCAGGTTACATGACGTGTTTCATATTTCTATGTTGAGAAGATATCGGTATGATGTTACACATAAGATTCCTATGTAAGAAATTCAAGTGCAATCATATTTGTCGTATGAAGAAGGGCCGATTTCTATATTAGCCAAAGAAGTTAAACAACTTAGAAACAAGTCAGTACATTTGGTAAAGGTCCTCTGGTAACACCATGGACTTGAGGAAGCAACATGGGAACCAGAGGAAACCATGCAAGCTCAGTATCCACAATTATTCAAATCAGGTATGAATTTTGAGGATAAAATTTCTTAAGGAGGGAAGAATTGTAACACCCCATGTTAGGGGTTAGAAAATTAAGAAATTCCAGTACATCGTTTGCTTTGCATAATTGAGTTTTCACTTATGTGCATATGCAATTTTGAACACGTACAAATATTTATACATGCATTCATTGACATTTTTCCAGGTATAAGTGATTTTTTAATGTGATTAAAGTGTAAATTTTGGATTAATTGTGTTACAAAATTTATTTGGTGATAATAGTTATTATTTCAGAATTTTGGTGAATTTTAGAAAAATTGATAAATTTTTTTGAAGTATTTTAGACTAGGAAAAATATTGAAATAAGAGACAAATTATGTAGTGAAAAATAGATCTATTAATGTGTGACATGTGGACAAAGAGCTAAGTGACAATTGGTAGCCTTACTTGGAGGACACATATAACACATGCATTGGAGACATGTGTCCAGCCTTAAGAGAGACACCTAGGCATTAGGAAAAAGTTTCTACAACCCTTTTTCCTTAGTTTCATCAAAACCACCATCTCCCTTGTTGCTTTGCCATCTCTAAAACCCATTATTTGCTCTCCCATTTCTGGATTTTTTTTGAAGTATAAACCAAGTAAGTAATGCTTTAAGTTTTATGATAGTGTAAATGATTTCTGTTGAGGTTTTAAGGTTTGTAACTGAATGCATGCATGAATGGTGTATATTTTCGTGCTTGGGGAGTGCTGCATATGTAAATGGTGTTGATGCATGTGTGGATGGTGAAAGAAGAAGCAAATATGGTGATTGATTAAAAAGATGAAGGATTATAGTCATTAGAATATGATATATGCAGTATTTTACTGAACATGCATCTATATTTAGAGCACAACTTGATCTGTTAATATCCAAATTGTATGGAGTTTGATTTATAGTACACTAAAGACATAGAAATACATTTTTAATAAAGAATGGAGTTCAAAATATGCCCTTAAGAGTCTGGAAATTTGGCTTGAAGAAGAAATTGGTGTTCTATCAAGTTATGAAAACAGTCTGCAGATTTTGTATTATAACTTGAATAATACTGAACCAAAATGCATCAAATTAATGTCATTGAACACTTAAGACATTGTTGAACATGTTTTTAGTAGAAGCTATTGCCTAAATACCTCATTGTCTAGGTCAAAATGGTCATACAAATCTGACCCGAAGTATACTTAAGATAAAAATTTGGAAAAATTGATAGGTTATGATTGACTTTATGAAAAAAAAAAACAAATTGGTTTGAGAATGAGTTGATATGGTATGGAAGTGAATGTAAGGTTAGTTTCAGTTATGTACAGAATGAAAAAACTGAGAAGGTAGTAAAGTGATAAGTGCAGAAAATGTGGTAAACAAATGTTGAAGATGATGAATAGTGGAGAAAATTTTCTGGTTTTGGCATTTGTACTTAATCTTGCATTTTGAGTTGTTTTAGAGTAAGGTGAGTTGGAATTGGAGTAAAAATGTAGAAAATATAAGTTATAAATGGAGTAGAATGGATAAATCGGTAGGAAGTCGAGTGAAAAAGTCTGCAGCTTCGATGATGAAGGAGGAAACTTGCGTTTTTTTAGAGAGAAAATAGAAGATTAGTTGCACCAAAACCGAACTGTGTTGACTCTTTTAGCCACAACTTTGTCATCCGACCTTCAAACGACTTCAGAATTAAACCAATAGACACCGAAGACATTTTTCTTTCTTTTCATAAGAATTTAGAGCCATCTAAATTGATTTGGAGAAGATTAATTGGATGAAAATGAGGAAATGTGTTAGACTGTCATGATTTGGAGAATTTTCACTGAACATGCTTCGGTATTGTGATTACATATTGATCTGTAGATTTTCAAATGACTTTATTACTAATTCAGATTAAACTTGAGACATATTTCTACAACTTTCCTGAAGAAGTAGAATTTTAATTCTGTCTCTAGGACTTTTAAAATTGGCATGAAATTAAGTCTTAGGTTGTAGCACTACCAGGGACAAAAATTATATCTTGTGATTATTGAATAAACTGTATTGTTGTGGGCCGAATTAGACTAAGATCTCTTCACCAAAGTTGTAGCATATTCTCTTAGCGTTAACGTGGTGTAAAGTTTTTAATTTTTAGATATTGGAATTGAGAGTTATGAGGTGTACAACTTGGAGGCATGATCATGCATTAGCCAAAATTTTCAATTGTACACAGTCTGTGGTATTTTGAGTGTAACTCATAGAATAATGAACCAAATTGAATGATCTTCATATCAATAGAGAGTTAAGACACTTAGGAACAATTGTATAGAAGAGAGTGTTACAGAAATACATCATTTTTGTGATCTTTTTGATTGTGCAAAGTTGACCCGAATGAGGTGCTTCTAGCAAAAGCTGGAATAGTAACTGAATGTATGAATTTTGAAACTTTTGAAGTACAATTGATGTTTATATCAGTTTAGTAAGAAAATATACCTAAGAATTTGTCATGAACATGCATTATACATATTCAGTATACATAAATGAATTCTTAATCATGCACAATAGTGATTTGTATATATGTTAAATGTTATAGAGGAACGCATAGAGCGATCACTTCCAGATATTGTCGGGACTTCAGTCTGTAGATTTTTTATTATAACTTGAATGATACTGAACCAAAATGCATGAAATTGATGTCATTGAACGCTTAAGATATTGTTGAACATTTGTTTAGTAGAAGGTATTGCCTAAATACCTCATTGTCTAGGTCAAAATGGTCATACAAATATGACCCGAAATATACTTAAGATAAAAATTTGGAAAAATTGATAGGTTATCATTGATTTTATGAAAAAAAAACAAATTGGTTTGAGAATGAGTTGATATGATATGGAAGTGAATGAATAAACTGAGAAAGTAGTTTAAGTTATGTACAGAATGGATAAACTGAGAAAGTAGTAAAGTGATAAGTGTAGAAAATGTGGTAAACAAATGTTGAAGATGATGAATAGTGGAGAAAATTTTCTGGTTTTGGTATTTGTACTTAATCTTGTATTTTGAGTTGTTTTAGAGTAAGGTGAGTTAGAATGGGAGTAAACATGTAGAAAATATAAGTTATAAATGGAGTATAATGAATAAATCAATAGGAAGAAGAGTGAAAAAGTCTGCAGCTTCGGTGATGAAGGAGGAAACTTGCGTTTTTTTTAGAGAGAAAAGAGAAGACTAGTTGCACCAAAACCGAACTGTATTGACTCTTTTAGTCACAAATTTGTCATCCGACCTCCAAATGACTTGAGAATTGAACCAATAGACTCCAAAGATATTTTTCTTTCTTTCCATAAAAATTTAGAGTCATATGAATTGATTTGAAAGAGATTGATTGGATGAAAGAGAGGAAATGTGCTAGAATGTCATGATCTGGAGAATTTTCACTGAACATACTTTGGTATTGTGATTATATCTTGATCTGTAGAGTTTCAAATGAGTTTATTCTTAATTCAGATTACTTGAGACATATTTCTACAACTTTTTTTAAGAAGGCGATTTTTAATTCTGTCTCTAGGACTTTCAAAATTGATATGAAGTTAAGTCTTGGCTTAAGTTGTAGCACTACCAGGGACAGAAATCATGCCCTATGATTCTTGAATAAACTGTATTGTTGTGGGCCAAATTAGACTAGGATTTCTTCATCAAAGTTGTAGCATATTCTCTTAGCTTTAACTTGGTGTAAAGTTTGTAATTTTTGGATATTGGAATTGAGAGTTATGAGGTGTACAACTTGGAGGCATGATCATGCATTAGCCGAAATTTTAAATTGTACACAGTATGTGGTATTTTGAGCATAATTCATAGAATAATGAACCAAATTGAATGATCTTCATATCAATAGAGACTTAAGACACTTAGGAACAATTGTCCAGAAGAGAGTGTTATAGAAATACATCATTTTCTTGATCTTTTTGATTGTGCAAAGTTGATTTGAATGAGGTGTTTCTAGCAAAAGTTGGAATAGTAATTGAATGTATGAATTTTGGAACTTTTAAAGTACAATTGATGTTTACATTAGTTTAGTAAGAAAATTTACCCGAGACTTTGTCATGAACATGCATTATACATATTCAGTATACATAAATGAATTCTTAATCATGCACAATAGTGATTTGTATATGTGTTAAATGTTATAGAGGAACGCATAGAGCAATCACTTCCAGATATTGTCGGGACTTCAAGACATTAAGCAAACTGGAGCGATTGTGAATAACCTAAGATGGTCTCACCTTAATTTGTTTTGTTTATTACTGAATTAAATTGATATTGATGAATGCGTACTGAACTGTGTACTGATTCCAGACATTATGGTCCAAGGTATTGATTGATGAATGTGATATTGAAGTACTACTTGTATGTGAATATGATGACTACTTGCTTTGCATGAAATGTCTGAAATGACTTTGTATTGTTTTAAAACTGTTGAGTCTTAGTTGTGGATAAATAGGCATGCCTAGAAGGGTTTGCAGCTGCTCCTGTGACACTTCGGTGTCGAGACTTCGGTCTCTCCTGGACATTTCAGTGTCAAGATTTGGATCTCTCTTGTATAAGTCCTGTTACCTGCCTCTGTAAATGGATTTACAGTCTTTTGATTTTGTAATCTGATATATGTTTGATTCTAGCATAAACAAAAATTGTATTCTGATTCTGAAGGGTTTATACCCTCTTGTGATATTCAGTTCTGATAAGTATAAAAATCTATTCTGAAATGCATTATGTCTGATTTAATGTTAGGCAATCTTTCAATGCATGCTTATGCTATTATATGATTCTGTATGATGAGTTGTCACTTCATGTATAGATTAGTTATTACTCACTAAGTTATATGCTTAGCACGGTAGATTTGCCCCGTGTAGGTTCCGAGCGAAGATTATAAAGACTAGGACAAGTCAACCGCATTGGCCAATGGAGTCTGAGTCTTGTTTTGATAAAAATGTATTATGAGTTTGTTTTGGGATTGTATCTGATGTGTATGACTTTTCAATTTGTTTGAAGGTCTGTAATAACCTTAATACATGTTGGTCTTTGAATTTATGGTATGTAATATGATAGGCACAGTATGAATGACATGTTAAGTACCATATGGTTGATTTGAGATTCTGAAATGCATGTATGAAATGTTCCGTCTTGCTTAGATTTGTCTCGATTCTGTATATATGTTTTGTTGTCTGCGTGGCGCTGCGGTATCCTCCCAGGGGGAATTAGGGCATCACATTTGGCTTAAATTTTTAGGGATGATGGAAGAAGAAGAAAGTGTTACCCTAACTCCCATAGACTTATAGGCTTCTTGTTTGGTTTTTAAGGTAAGATTTTTTAGCCTTAACAACTCCATTTAGTGAAGGAGTTTTTCATGAGAACGTTGTGACGTAGGGGACAACTCTTGAGAAACCATGGTGGAAGATGATATGGTGGATGATGAAACAAGGGGTTTAACCATGGCTCTGATACCAAAATGATAGCGTTTCAAGGAGATTGGAGTGATTGGAGTGACTTAGAGGTCACCGGAGTAGTTTGGTAGAATTTGGCTAAGTGATGGTGGTGGAGGTGTTTGGTGCATAGGTTGTATTCTGGGTGATTTTATGGAGAACTAAGGATGAACTAGGTTAAATGGTAAGAAGTAGAATTAAAGGGCTTTGAGTTAGCTTTCCAATGGTTCAAGTTTGACTCAATTTGGATGTGTGGTTTGGAAGATATGAGTGATTTAGTACAGGTTGGTCAAACTAGGCGGTAGAATGATATGTGTGTAGAAATTAAACGTTTTTGGAGAACAATCAAACCCAAACTATATCAATTGGTTTGCTATGAACCCAAACGAAATTAAAAAGTAAAATAAAGCAACAAAACAGAAATTTGAGTTGCAGAAACTTGAAAGGAAACTCTCACTCTTTTATTAATTCCAAAATCTTACATATAGAAAGAAACTTGACTTAAATAAGCAAACAAAAGCTAGAAGAATGTGGATGACCACATGCAGTCTAGCCACACATTCTTTATGACTTTAAATGATTTTAAAACATACTTAATATGGCTCATAACATCTGCCATTAACTTGTCATTAAAAGAAAAAACAACTAATTAAAAATTACACTAAATGAGCATTAAGTAGCTCTTATTCAATGCAAATTTAATGATAGATAAGAGAGTTGAAACCTGGCCAATAAGTCACTCTATTGGGCAGCAAGCTGTCTTCTCTTGGCCAGCCTTGGACTCTTAATGGGCTGGGAATGAGCTTCAATTAAATCAGATTGGATTAAGGCTTTATAGTCCCTAAATGGTTTCTATAAGGCCTGAAACTGCATAAAACAACACAGCTCAATTTCTTCTTTGATTTCTTGATCAGTGGCATCCTTTTCTACTCCAAGGCCCATTGCTTCAATATCTTCAATGGCTAATATGGATGGTCCTCCATCACAAAATTTGCTTAAAGCCAAAGATAACTTACTGGAAGGAAGATTTTCACTCTTTCTCCACTTGAGTTGAATAGGAAGATGTTCACACATAGTTGCCTGTGTGTGAATGTTTTTACCCTTAATAAGCATTTGGAACCATTCCCAGGAACACAAAAGCCAGTCTGGCCTCATTTCCAAACAATCTAATCTACTATGGCACTTGTTGCTCCAAGTATGGGGATTTGCTGATCCGCATAAATCTAGATTCACTTTGACTAAAGGCAAGCAACAGTTGTTTTCACTTTGATAAAAGGATATCATTGAAATCTCCGACTCAAATCAATTGTCCCTTTTATTAACAACTGGGTGAGTGTAAAAGTCTATGTAATGATTAAATAGATGAAATAAGATAATAACTCAATTAAAATTAGAAGAAATATGATATAGAAAATATTGTTATGAGCAAAAAAGAGTTATAATATAAACATTCACTTATTGAAATTTTAACAAATTTGACTTTTGGATGCTTGAATTTGTTTTTTAATACATGAAATAAAAAGATCATTAAGTATTTATAAGTATAATAAACTAATTAAAGCCACATATTTTATTTTGTCATAATTACCATAAATTCCAATATTTATTTTTATCTAGATTTTTCCAATATTCTCCCACTTAAAGATTTGATTTAGGATCAATGAATCTTCATACCACCTTGTCAATATCATGTTGCTTAAATTTTTGCCAGCTATATGAGTATCGATACCAAATAAACTTGCCATTATTGATTGTTATTGTCTTTGGTATATTCTTTGTACATATATATAGTTCATTCCTCCACTTTCTCACAAATAAAGAGAATTGAACTCTTAAATACTTGATTTTTTAATGAAATATTACAATCTTTGCTAAATGCAAAGTACTTTGACTGTCACAAAATAATGAAAGTTTATGTTATTTATGCCCAAGTTTTTCAAACACCAATTTCAACCATACTAGTTATTTTCTAGCTTCTATAGCTACTAAATATTTCTCTTCCATTATTGACAAAACCATAACTGATTGTAGCTTTGAAACCCAACTTACAATCTCGCTAGCAAGTATGAACACATAACATGTAATAATTTGTTTTTATCACGATTACTTGTGTAATCAAAGTGAACGTATATTTTGATAATAAAATCTAATCCTTCATATTGTAATGTAAGATCAGAGGTATCTTTAATGTATCTCAGGATCTTATTTATAGTATTACAAGGCTTTTTACCAAAATTTCCTTCATATTGTAATGTAACATTAAAGGAACCAAATCTTTTATATTTATTACCTTGACATCTATTTAAGACTATACAAAGATTTGTTTAACTTACAAACCAAATTCCTTTTTTTTCCTTTTTCTTCAAAATCTTTTGGCTAGAGAATATAAATTTTTCATCAAGATATTTATAAAGAAAAGTAATTTTTCTCATGTAACTACTCTACATGTAAGTCAAATATAGCAAAAAAATTTAGGACTACTTTAACCATAGTAAGTTAAACTTCAAGAGAAATATTTCATTAAAATCAATTCTTTCTTTTTTAGCATATTGTTTTACAACCAATTCATGATATCACTATATTTGATAGTCACCAATTCATTTGATCTTAAAGACTTATTTATTACCAATAAGCTTCCTTGCTTGTGTTAATGGTATAAGTTTTAATTGTTTATGAAAATTTTCAATTTTTTCCTTCATTGTTATCATCTACTCTAAGGCATTTGTATTATTATATGCTTTTTAGAGAGCCAATGTCTCTTTATCCTCTGTTAAAAGGTAGTATGTTATATTACCCTCCATTATATAATCTAAGTGTCAATTTGGTGGCCTTTTTATGAGTTTTGACTAACGAACTTTTGAAGCTTCAGGCTAAACTACTTTTTAAACAACTTGCTCTTATGTTAATTTTAAGAAAGTTCGAAATTCCTTTTCTACCTATATTATACTCTCTAAAATTCTTTACCAAGTGTTATCTTTTTTTCATTTTTTTTAATTTTCTTCATGGCATCCTCGCTAATAATAACATTGTGGACAGTGGGATCTAAGAGGCAACAACTCTTCAATCTTTTTGTATAATTTAAGAATAAGTGTTTTTTGGATTTTAGATCTAATTTCATGGTTTCTTTGATATTATACATTAGTCAAGATGATTTGCAAATACATGGATGTTAAACTAATCTATTAGTCTTCTAATCCACATCTCCCTTGATAACTTCAACTCAATTTATAATTGATGAAACCTAATTCACCATATAAAATGAGATTGCTTCTTGCTAGAAAGTGTTATACAGGTTTGTAACTCTCAACATCGCTAATTTTCTTTATAATATAGTTCTATTCATCTGTTCTATCACTCATTTTCTTTTTAGTGATATATTCAATATTGAATTGTCTTTTAATTCCTCTTTTCTTAGAAAATGCATTTGATTTATTGTCAATATATTCCCCTCCATTTTTAGTCCTTAAACACTTAATCTTTTTACTAAAATCAAGTTCTACGTGTTTTTGGAAACTCGAAAAACTAAGAACCCGTATGATTTCCTTTTAATAGGGTACACCTAACACCTCTTAGAATAATCTTTAATAAAAGAGATAAATTGCTTTTCAAATCCTAGGGATGGAGTGGGTGATTGTCACACATCAAAGTGAACCAATTTTAGAATGACCTTACTTCTTAAATTTGATGTGTTAAATTTTTCACAGTGCCACTTATAACATAATGCTAACAAAATGATAGTGATACCTAAGTGAGTTCAAGGAGCAACCTTTGCTTAATATGGACCTTCATTCCTTGTTTAGATATATGTTCAAGTTTTTAATGCTATAATATTGAAAATCTTTCACCTTGACTTTTTGATGTGATTGATGCTTCTCATTCTAGCAATGTCGCTCTTTTTAACTTATACAAGTTTTCACCTATCCTTTCTTCCTTTATAAGTACAAACGCACCTCAAATTATCTTTAAAATCTTATTGAAAATTTCTATTTGCACCTAAGATCAACTAATTTTCCTACAGATAACAAATTCTTCTTTAAGCCTTCTCTATGTTATATTTCTTAAAGAGTATGAATTGTATTATCATACATTTTCAACTTCATGGTTCTAATACTAATAACTTTAAAGGATAATCATCATATAATTGAACAAATCCTCTTAAGATAGATTTTTGATGATGGAACCAATTCTCTTCTAGTGGTTTTATGAAGAATAACGCTTAAGTAGATGAGTTATATATGAAGTATTGACTTCCTACTTTTAATTATTGTTGCTGCTTCACAATTTAAAACATTGCCATCATTTGAAGTATTAGCAAAATTTTATTAAAGATTGAAATGTTTTTTAATTAAATTCCAACAATGCTTTTTTAAGTGACCTTTTTCTAACCATAATTGTAGCATTTTAAAATTTTCTTATTTTTTGATTTGATTTATCCTGATTTGGGCTCCCACTTGGACCATATTTCATCTTGTCCTTGTAAAAGCTTCGACTTATTATAAACCAGATAATCTCTCTTCCTTATCTTTGCACCAAATTTCTAATTCCATAACCTTGTTCATCAAAGAGTACATAACTTGTAAGAAAATTATTGGCTAAGTTAATGATGAGTTGATCATACTAATCGGGTAGACTTTGAACTAGAAATTTGACATATTCACGTGACTCTATTTTGTAATCCAACAAAATGAAGAGAGATACTATAATAGTCAAATTACTAACGTGTTCAGTCACTGAAGTAGATTATAACATCCAAAGAGTATAAAGTTCTCTTGTAAAGAAAATTTTATTATGGAGTGATTTGATCTCGTACAACTTTATGAGATAATCTCATATATCTTTTGTCATTTTCTTATCATTTATGCTTAACAAAACTTTATAACATAAAGCTAGGTGAAAACTTGCAACAACATTCACTTCTATTTTATTCCATTTTGTCATCATTTGTGAAATTCTTCAACCTTCTGTTAATGGCAATAAGACAATTATCTTTTTTAAATATGACTTTCATTTTTAAGTTTCACAATAAGAAATTATTCCTATTAAATTTCTCAGTTACAATTTTAATTATCAATGTTTTTACCCCAAACTACTTTGAGTTAAGAAAATAACTCTTACTATTTTATGCGAAAAACAATTGCATACATAAATATTACATAATGCCTTCAAAATGTGAACAATATCTAAACTATTTATTAATATAAAGGATCCACTTATAGTGTAACAGCCCAGATCACTCGCTTATAGATATTGTCTGCTTTGGGTCTTGGCCCAGCCAAGCCCTCATAATTTTGCTTTTCTTGAGAGCTTCCCAAGAGGTCACCCATCCTAGAACTACTCCTACCTTAGTATGTTTAACTTTGGAGTTCTGATGGGATCCAATGCATTAGGGCATGAAAAACGCGTCTGTAAGGGAGAGGTATACGTACCCTTATAAGGTTTACTTCATTTCCCTCTCCAACCAATGTGGGATCTCACACTCTCTACCCCCTTAGGGCCCAACCCTCTTTTGGGGTCCAGCCTAGCTAGCACAACGGTTCGGGTATCGACTCTAATACCACTTCTGTAACAGCCCAGATCACCCGCTCACAGATATTGTCCACTTTGGGCCTTGGCCCAACCAAGCTCTCACGGTTTTGCTTTTCCCGAGAGTTTCCCAAGAGGTCACCCATCCTGGAACTATTCTTGCCCTAGTATGTTTAACTTCGGAAATCTGATGGGATCTGTTGCATTAGGGTATAGAAAACACGTCTGTAAGGGAGAGGTATTCGTATCCTTATAAGGCGTATTTCATTCCCCTCTTCAACCGATGTGGGATCTCACATATAGTGATAGCTACAAAGTATACAATAAGCATATATATATACACCTTAATTAAATTTATAATGTTACTTATTGGAATAATTTGGTGAATAGATTAACATCATAACTCAATTAATATTTAAAGAAATATAATACATTAAGAATTATTATGAATAATAAAAATACTTACCAAACAAATCTTGATACATGAAATAATGGATTTCCATTCCAAGAAGCTAATTCATAGCGAATATGAAATTTCGAGTAAGAGGATTGCTCAAAGACTATCTCATGTGAACTAACAGCTTCTGATTCTCTATACATGAAGAAGATGATAGTTGATCCACATTGTACTTGTAAAACCTTAGGCTACCATCTAGTCCTCCACTCCATTCTCCTCCGACTAGATTTCTAATAACTTTGCCGATTGAAGGCCCAAGATACGCATACACTGAGAAACACTTTTCCATCGTACATGGCTTATGATCATGCCCTATCCTCCTACAATCAAAAATGAAAATTAGATAATCTCTGACATCACAATTTGTCTATGATTGGTGATACACTCTAGGATATAGAAAACAAGATTCCTCAATTATTTTCAATGTCAAGCAAAACCCTGACATGAAGAAACTCTAGTCTCCCACTAGGACACCCCTATCTTATACTTCCAAAACTTTACCCAGCATATTCTCCATCAAAGATGTTATTTTTATTAAGATATATGTTATATATCTTATTATTAATTTTGACATTATTTGACAAGTGGACTTTCAAGATAATGTTAATTAGCTTCAAATTTTAATCAAAATGGGATAGAATATCTTGGATTTGAATGGTTGATTATAGTTGGACTTGGAGGCTGAAATTGGATAATATCTGATAAAAGATTGTATGAAAAATAGAATTCTATCTTGTAAAGTCTCCTAGTTATGATAGAACTCTATCTTGTAAGGTCTACCTTTTATATAACGTGACAATAGGGCTGAAGGGACCAATGTTGTGATTTTTTTCTGCGTGCAGCTATTAATGTCCTTTTTGTGCAGTTGGTTCTCTATTGGATTTTTTACGCAATCCAGGCTATATGTGTGTTGCACTTTTCATGGTTGTGCATGGTTAATAAGTTTGTAAGTGCAGCTATAATTTTCTTTTGGCAATTACATGAATCAGCTAGTTATCTTTGTGTTATAATTTCTATGGATCACGTCACTTGGGTTGAATGGTATTGTGCTATGTTTTCTTTAGTATCCTATCGTTGATTGGGTGTTCTAGTAGCTGTAATTTCTGCAGGTAATCTTAGATCGTCTTGGTAGTTGATTTTATAGGGATGTTATCATTATATGTTGCTGAATTTTCTATCAAGGACGACATGATTTTAGGGGCTGAAAAGTTGTTGACTGCGTGTGACTTTGTGCTGTGTTCTTTAGTACCTTTTTGAATAAACATTGAGAGCTTCTTTGGTGTCTAGTGTGTGGATTTTGGCAGCTAGTTTTTCTATGATGTTTGCATAATTTTATTAGGTTGTTCATTGTCAATGGAGTGATAATTTTGTTGGACCCCGAACTTTTGGTGAAAATTAGAAATATTAAAATGAATTTAAATGAGAAAGAAATTGGTAAGAAAATTTATGAATTTAAGAAAATTTGATGAATTTAAGAAAAATTTATTGAGAAAAAGAATCGATTAGTCTTGATGACTTTGATATTTGAGTAAATTTATTTGGGTTATGAAAGTGTTAGAGAATGAGTTGATTTAAAATGGAAGTGAAAATTTAGAAATAAAATTATGGAAGTTT
>JANIJH010000007.1:49306205-49316913 GCA_024520975.1 Erythroxylum areolatum
TATTGTGTATATTAAATACTTGAATTATTTGCTTCTGACTTATTGATGAATTGTATTGGATAAAATTAGATTTTGCTGCATGAAATTGACTTGTGTATGATTTTGATATATGCATTTATTTATTTTTACAAATAAATGGATGAAAATTCAAGTACTCTTGATCAAAACATTTCAGGAAGATACAATGATTTAGCTTGGACTCATGCTGCATTGGTCGCAAGTATGAAGAACTATACAATTTGCCTGTTTTGTAACAAGCATTTGAAAGGTAAAGGAATCACCCGATTACAGAAGCATTTAGTTGGGGTTAAAGGAGATGTAAATCCTTGTAAAAAGTAAGTCATAATGTGAAGTGAAAAATAAAAAGTTTTCTTGAAGAATATCAACACAAGAAAGATAAAAGGGAGAGACTGAATTATCCAATTGGTAGTGGAAGTTCGTTTACTGGTTTTTGTGATGATTGTGGAAATGTAAGGTAGTTGTGGTTGTGATAGTAGTAGTGTTTCATCCCAGACCTAACAAGAAGTGAATGTTACACTTAAACCTGATATTTAAAAAAAAAGGCAAATGACTAATTTTTTTGCACCACGAATAACTCCCAGAGCTCAACCTTGAATCGTAAACTTTTGAGCTAGATAGTAGTATGATACAGGTTCTTCATTCAATACTTCCTAGTCTTACTGTTATCAGCTTATGGTGGATGTTATAGTCTCTTTCGGTCTGGGATGCAAAACTCTTTCGACTGATGACTTAAGAGGTAAACTTTTGATTGCTCAATTTCTGAAATTAAAAGTTATTTGGTAGAAAGAAGAGTGAATTATGTTACTTATGGGTGTCCAATCATATGTGGTAGTTGGACAAATATGAGACAAGAACTTATTATTAATTTTTTTAGTTTATTCTGCAAATGGCTCAATATTTTTAAAGTTTATTGATGCACCTAGCTTATTACAAATATTGATACTTTATTTAAGATATTTGATGAAGTTGTGAATGAAGTAGGGCTAGAAAATATTTTTTAGTTCATTTCTAACAATGATTCTATTTATAAAGCGGCAGGAAGAAGGTTACAATAAAAGTATAGTTATTTTTTTTAGATTCTTTATGTTGTACATTACATTGACCTAATGTTGAAGAATATAGGAGATCTTAGATATTTTCCTATTATTAATGAGACTATACAGAAAGCTAAAAAGTTGACTAAGTTTATCTATAACCATACATGGGTCTTGAATTTAATGATAAAAGAATTTATCAATAGTAGGAATTTGTATAGTCATATTATAACAAGAATTGCAACAAATTTCTTATCACTTTAGTTTTTATTATGATGAAGAAAGAGTTAAGAAAAATGTTTACAAGTAATAAGTGGATTGTATCTCAGCATGCTAGGTCTAATGTTGGATTAAAGGTTTCCAAAATTATACTGGAATCTAGTGAATTATGGTCTCAATACTAATTTGATATCTGAGTTTGTGAGCCAGTTGTGATAGTGTTTCTCTTGGCTGATAATGACGAAAAGACAACAATGATTTTTTTGATGTTATAGAGAGGTCGAAGGAAGCAATCAAGGCTAATATGAAACATAGGTCTTTTTTGTATACATTATATATTGTAGTCATCAATAAAAGATGGGAAAAGACAACTTTCTTCTCCGTTGTTTATATCTAGGAGGTTTTTGAATCCTAGTGTCCATTTCAGACCGAATTTTATAAAGAAAAGTGAAGTTAATAGGAGAATGCTATTCACTATTACAACAATTGTTATCTATGACATGATGCAAGATCTCTTAAGCTCACAAATGGATCTTTATAAAAAGTCTTCTAGGAATTTTGGAATGCCAATTGCTATTCGATAAAGAATAAAATTTTCTCCAGATATTAATTATTTCCTTTTTCTTACTTGTTGAAAATTAATTATTACTTCATTTTGTTTATAACGCTACTTTTTTTATCTTACGACTTACAATTTCTTGGTGGAACAATTAGACAGTAGTATTCTAGAATTGCAAAGGTTTACTATTCAGATTTTAAGTCAATGTGTAAGTGCAACAGGTTATGAACGGAATTAAAGTATATTTGAATTCATCCATTCCAAGAAAAAGAATAGATTAAAGCACGAGAGATTGAATGATTCGGTTTTCATTCATTGCAATTTAAAACTTCGAGAAAGATATGTTATTATCATTATTAATTTCGATATAATTTGTTATAATTTTCTAATAATTAAATTGTATTTTTACTAGAACTCTTAATAGCACAAATAATTTAACAAATCCAATTTCCCTTGATAATAACAATCTTTTGGTGGATTTGGGTTTACAAAGAACCCAGTTTGGTAGATGTGGATGACTTGGAAGATAATATTGGATGATAAAGTATTGACATATCATTTGGTACATTGAATTTGAATGATGATGATAATAAGACTCCTCCAATTGATAAATATTTTAGACCAAATGATAACTGAAGGTCAGTGTAATTATAGCGGGTATCCCCTCATAGACAACTGAATGAAGTTCTAGATTTTTATTTTTCCTCTTCTTTTAACTTTACTTATATTTGAGGTATATGCTAAATTTTATACATGTAATGTAATCGTAAATATTTTTGCTTTATGTTTTACTTCTACTTGGTTGTTTCATCATTAGGAACTCTTGTCGCAAATTGTAATAGTTTAAGAGTTAAGGATATTTTTTGTTCTTTTTATTGGATGTTTTAGACTTTTAATATAATTATTATTTATTATATGATGAAATTGTAATATTTTAAATACTTTATATTATTCTTAATTTTATATTTATATGATGATGATTGTCTTTTTGTCATATTAATTATGGTTATTATTTATATGTAAAATATCTTAAAATTATTATTATTTCATATTAATTGTGGTTATTATTTATTATTATGATTTTTGGAGATATGGTTGATGTAAACTTATCAAGTATACAATTTGACAATTGACTATTTTGCAATTTAAAAAAAAATAGGTACTATTTTATAAATTAAAAAATTATCTGAAACAATACCCAGTATTAATGTAGTATCGTACCAAGACCTAATCTGATACTAGAGTCGGTACAATGTTCGCAACTTTGATCAGATGATATTAAACAGTGCCCACTTTTAATGTGGTTACCTAATTTTTTTTCTATTTTTAAAAAGCTAACTATATATATATACATATATACATAATTTGAGTGGTTATTCTTTGAATATGTATTAAATAAATTATTTGTATATGCTAATAATTTATAAATAATATATTTCTTGTAGATTATTTCACAAATTAATTAATTAAAATCAAATAACATATTCAATTTAAATAATGTTTATAATTTTCCATATAATTCCTCATATAACTAACATATTAAATATTTTCACTCATAACCAATTTTTTTTAATCAGTATGGGCAATCCTTACATCTATCAAAGCCAGGGTGTTGGAAGTAAGTAATTAAATTCCAGGCTAGTCCTAGACTATGTTAATTATTTTCTTTCCTTTTTCTGTTTTTATTATGGCTTTTATTTATTTTTATTTTCTATTTTTCACAAAAAAGTAAAAAAAATCTTGGTTGATAATATAAATATAAATATATTTTTATTTATTGAAAAAATTAAATATTAAATATACTTAAAAATAAATTAATATTATGAATTAGTTAAGTAAATAATTTTATTTTCCTCTCTTATATGATCTTTATTAATAAATATTAGTGAAAATTCATTATACTTTGTCAAAATAATAAGTAAGTAAAGTAAAATTTATTTATAAAATAATGTTAATTATTAAACTATTTTTAAATTCCATGTATTTTAGAGATATTTTAAATTTAAAATATATTTATTAAATAATTATAAAATGTAAAATATTTTACGTTCAAATTTTTTTAAAATTTTTATATTAATAAATAAAAATAAAGTAAAGTAAATAATTAAGTGGAATTAGTCATAATTATTAGTATTAAACAATCAAATAATATAAATTTAGTTAATAGTAAATTATGATAAAATACAAAATAAAAATATTTTTATAAAATATGAAAAGTGAAAGAGACCAATGTTCATAATAAAAATAAATAGTTTTTATTAAATTTAAAACAAAAATTAAAAATCATAGTGGAAATATATTGGCCTAAATTATGATCTTCCAATTATCTTGCTATGTTAATCATTACTTTATTAGTTTTGTCCTTTTTCGTTGTAGTTAATACTCAATACACTTACTAAATTGTGATCCTGTAGTTATTTTAATAGTTTCTTTAATTCGCAATTTTATAACAATTTACTGGAGACTGATTTCCAAATTATTAAGAAAACTCAATTAACTAAGATAAAATGTCATTTAAGGACTCTTGTCTTTCTTAAATTTCATTATAAAATTTTCTTGTTTAAAAAAACACGTCGTAAGATACTTTATTTTTTCACATAATTTTTTTTTGTTAGCCCACAAAATATTTTAAGAGGATCTCAATTGTGAGAAAGCGTTTTTAAATCATTCACTCTCAGACTAATCCTTGCTCACACCGAATCAGCCCGTAAGATCTTAAGTATTGGTTAAACAGATTTCTCCATTTTTATGACTCTAACTTGAGACCTCTGATTAAGGGATAAGAGTGTCGAACTACTCATATCAACCTATTTGGTTACTCACACCAACCTGTTTGGTTATTTTTTCACATAATCTTACCAATACTGGCACTAATTTGTATATTTGTTTCCAATTTATATGCTGTCTTGTGAACATAGACTATGGAGTATGATTATGAAACAAGCTTCTTTGCTACTTTCGACAAGATGATTAGCATTGATTGCCATGGCCAGCAACATAACGGTTCTCCACAGGTGCGAGAGATAAATTAAAGCAAAACTTGACAGAAAAGAAAGCTGATGATACCAAAAAGGAGAGGCCTTATTTTATTCCCGTAGAAAATGCATATTTATACACCTCTTGTCTCCCACTGATGAGCAGCTTACGCATGCCTATAATGGGTAGACAACAACTCCTTCGTATCAACGTTGCTTCCGTCTTCCTTCTGGTCTCATCTTTCTCATGTTTCAAGGTTGTAATCTCCTTTTTTCTGTGTTTCAACTCTTCAATTTCTTGTAATTTATTCCACGTTTTCATTTATATAACTTCAATTTTCTTTTCAATTTTCACGATGATGTGCAGGTATGCTCCGCAGTTGCAACTAGCGCCCACAAGCAAAACCTATCGTCAAAGTATGACCCTTTCTCGCCTAGAGCATCTCTAATCCGTTATTGGAACAAACAAATCCCAAACGACCTACCTAAACCGCCATTTCTTCTCTCTAAAGCCTCTCCACTTAGTACCATCGACTCTGCTTCCCTCGCCAAGCTCGCAGCCCAACACTCACTTTCCTCACACCGCGACACTTTCTGTTCTTTAGCCAACTTATTCTGCTACTTTGACTCGAAGCCAACTTCCGGCAATCGTGGCCAAGATGCCAGCTTTGCTCTGTACTCTAACAAACGCTTCTCAAACTATGGAGGGTCAAGACTTAATGGGGTCGATTCTTTTAAGAACTACTCCGATGGGTTGAATTCTGCCACCGGTTCCTTCATTAAATACAGCAGAGAATCAACTCGCCACAGTCAATCATTCACAAACTATGCCAGCGATGCAAATGTGGCCAATGCAACATTTGGCAACTACGGGACTGGTGCAACTGGTGGCTCTGCCTTATTCAAGAATTATGACAACCGAGTCAATGTACCTGGTCTCCGGTTCACCACTTATGACTCGGATGGTAATAACCACAAGCTCTCATTTTCCAGTTACAGCAGCGACACAAATGCTGGAGCAGAGACATTCACTAGCTACGGCAAGAGAGGAAATGGTGTGCCAGCAGAGTTTACAACGTACACAGAAGATTCAAACATCGTCGAGTCTACATTCACAGGCTACGGTGAGTTAGCTAATGGAGGTAACGACTCCTTCACAACTTATGGTAACTCAGGTAACAATCCTCGTAACACTTTCAAGGGTTATGGCACTGGTGGAAACTCTAACATCAACAGCTTCTCAAGCTACAGAAATGGAGCCAATGTGGGTCAAGATTCATTTCAATCTTATGCCAGGAACTCAAATGCTGGCAAAGTCAGTTTCACAAATTATGGGAAGACGTTTAACCCTGGAAATGACTCCTTCAAAGAATACGGCCAGGGATCAAAGGGAACGACTACCATAGGATTCACAAGCTACAGTATAGATCGATCATTCAAGGAGTACACTGATAAGGGTGTCGCATTTTCCAGTTACAGTAACGCAAGTAAGTCTCAATCCTCAAGTGACAAAAACCTCTCTGTAAATAAACGATGGATAGAACCTGGAAGATTTTTCAGGGAATCCATGTTAAAGGAAGGGAAAGTTATGACAATGCCCGACATAAGAGATAAAATGCCACAAAGGTCGTTTTTGCCACGGTTCATTGTGTCAAAGTTACCATTTTCAAGCCAACGTCTAGATGAAATCAGGGAAATTTTCCAAGCTGGAGAAAATTCAACCATGGAACAGGTTATTCTCAACGCCTTGGCTGAGTGTGAGAGACCACCGAGCCGCGGCGAGACAAAGCGTTGCGTGGGCTCGGTGGAGGACATGTTGGACTTTGCCGTCACTGTCTTGGGGCACAACGTTGTGGTCAGAGCCACCCAAAACGTCAATGGTTCAACAAGAAGTGTACTTCTGGGCACAGTCAAAGGAATCCAAGGTGGGGAGGTAACGAAATCTGTGTCGTGTCATCAGAGCCTGTACCCTTACTTGTTGTATTATTGTCATTCCGTGCCTAAAGTAAGGGTTTACGAGGCTGACATTCTTGATGTTGAGAGCAAATCCATGATTAATCACGGTGTTGCAATTTGTCATCTCGACACGTCAGCTTGGAGTCCTAATCATGGAGCCTTCTTGGCACTGGGGCGCGGTCCTGGCTTAATTGAAGTTTGCCACTGGATCTTTGAGAATGACATGACTTGGACTATTGCCGATTGATCTGAGAGCTTTTTGGGCCTTAGCAATTACATTTTTCAATAAATTATATGTACTTAGTAGAGATTAACGTGAGAAATCAATCAGATTATCGGACCAGTCCATCAATGATACAAGTTCTTCTCAAACTTATTTAGAATAAAAAGATTTTAATATATTTTGTTTTTTTAATTAATAAACAAAAAATTTAAAACACATAATAACTCGGTAATTACATGTTGTGAGCGATTCATTTAATCTAATTATGTGTTTTGTTAAAAAATTTGATAAATCATATTAAACTAATTATTGAAATCCGTTAATTAAATTCTTTTTTTTAAGGATTAGTCCAGGGACTGATCCTTTTGTGGCGGGAACATCTCAAATCAAGAAGGGCTACTGTTGGCCCCAAGAGTTTGCTGCATTTTCAAGAGTCGAACCCCCCTCGACCTCTTAATTAAGTGACGAAAATATGTGCCACCTACACCAATCCGTTAATTAAATACCTTAGCCGAGCTATGTGACTACAGAAGTGAACTAATGTAACTTTGAATGTTCATGCACCAGAGGAGTTGAATCGTACAGATTTGAGCTCAGTGCACTTTATTTCGAGAAGACAAAAAATGTTGGGCACGAATGCCAAGAAATAAATCCCAATATTCCATTGCAAAGATGGGAAGTCAAGGTTCAAGGGAGAAGATCTTTGCTCTTTCGCGTATTCCTGTCTGTACTCTCTTGCTGCAAAAACAAACGTACTGATTCCTGTTTCCTGTTTCCTGAACAGAAACTAGAGTGAGGCCAAGCAGCGTTCTAGAATTTAAAGGTGCGCGTGCTAAGTGCAACTGATTGTGCTCTCCACAAAGTGGAAATGAAGAGCAGCTAGCTCTGCCATAACTAGCACAGAACCAACTTTGAGTAAAACCCAAGAAATGCCCCACTCAAGCCATGGCTTTCATCGCCTTTGATGGCCTCAGAAGCTCCATTTTCAGCTCTGAATTGGACCCCACTAGTCACTGGGTCCTACTAAAGTGTCTGAAATCCACCGCTCCTTTTAGGACCATCGATCATATTAAAGATTTTAGACTTCCCATTCACGATTCTTTATCAGCAGGAGTGGACTGGGAATGTAAGTAAACTCATCAATCCTGAATCCTGATGGATGGTAATATGGTGATGGTTTCATTGATCAGAAAGTGCTATCCTAATTGGAATAAACGTGGGCCATTAAAATAAAAGATCTGATTCCTAATTACAGGTATTGTTAATGCAAACATATTTTTTGAAAGTTAAATTAATAAAAACATTGAGATTGGTATATATATAATAAAACATTCAGATGTGTATATATATGTATCAATACAACAGTAGAGCAAAATAATAGTTATGTTTCATTGTGAAAAAGAAATATCTTGGTAATTTCTTTTTTTTTTTAGCAAAGATGGTATCCTTCCCTCTTGAAAGATTGACTCCTCCTTCCCATCCAAAGTTGATTCTTTTTCTTTTTCTGGATTTTGATTCACTGTCCTATTGCTTTATTATTCTTTACATAATTAAAGTAAATAATTGGTTGTCTTTATGTAATTTTGAATTTTTGGGAAGAGGTTAGTAAAGTGTTATTAAAACTAATTTCTCTAGCTTTAGGCTTATTCTTCATTAATCTAATTTGGTATTTAAGCTATTGTTTATTGCTTATAATTAATTTGCTTTTATCTTTTTTTCCAGTATATATTTTAAATATTTTAGGTATTGTATTATTTTGAAAAAATTTAAAATTAAAAATTAAATGAGATGAAAGGATGAATTTAAAGAATAAGTACAAGAAATTAAAACAAATAAAATTAGTCTTCTATTAAAAAAAATCCGCAATTTAAGCAATTATACAAGAGCTCATTTAACCCGAAGTGCACCTCACATTCCTCAGACCTTACCTCTGAAATTCGTTGTGGCCCACTTCAATGCATGTAGATCCACCGCTGACCTAGAAGTCAATCCGAAATGATGTAGGAGTATGAAGAGTTTGGATCAGGACCGATAGTGCCCTATTCGGAAGTTATTGGGCCCGTTTCTTAGAAGGAAATACAATTGTAGGGTTCAGGCCTTGAAATGAGTTCAACTTTCTTTTTCTTTTTTTTGTTTATGAGATGTTTTAAGAGAATCTTAATTATAGAAAGTCATCTTTAAACCATTCATTTTCAGACTAATTCTCGTTCGAACAGGATAGATTTTTTACCAGAAGCAAAGCTCTAATCTCAAATTTTAAACTGTTGGATTGAAAGAGGCATGCACCAGTTGTTCACTTCCTGTTTGTCCTTCCTTTCTTTAGGTCACACAAGGACGGATTTCTAATTAAAGAATACAATGATTGAATTCACATGGTTACCAAACAATTGAAAATATTGATTTCCATTTAAATAGTTTTCTTATTTTTCCTGAAACAGGAACTTTGCCCGCATGGCTCAGCATCTAATGAAACGGACTTTTCGGACATCAAATAGGCCTAGGTTGCCGCTCCAAGCGGAGAGCAACGGACAACAAGACTTTTGTCATTGTCTTCACATTAATGTTAATGCTTCCAAGCTTTTGTACAATTGCATGCTCACAATCTCAACCAAATATACGCTAGCCATCAAGCAATTAATAGCGAGCAAGCCACCTTGTCCTTTTGTTTCACATAGTGTCTAACTCGCTCTTCACGTGTAAGACTACTCTTCTTGGTTAAAAATAACAAACAGTCCATCACGTGTAAGAGTACTCTTCTACGATCAAGCTCTACACTCATTTTTATTTGGTAATAAGAAAACAAATCATACTAAAAATATTTGATGATACTAACTTGTGTTAAAACTCTATCATTATACAACTTCCAAAAATAATATTCAATTGCAATAAATTTATCTCTCGAACCTAAAACAGTAATAATTGTCAATTAAATTTTAATAGTTGTTAGTTTTTTCTAATATCATGTTTACCATTGTTTGAATAATTTCATTAAAAGAAATGACTAACTCAAATAATTCTTTCATTTCACACATGCTAGAAAAATAAATGTGAACAATTGTATATTTTATGCCATAAAATATTTCCAAGACAATATTAAACACTTCCAACTTATGAAAAAACTCTTTTGCTAACTCTTATTACGAATCTATTAGTAAATAAATGTACTAAGAATTGTATTGTCCCAACCGAATAAATACATCATATACTTAATGGTGATATTAATCATTTTGAACACATAATTCTATCTTTTTCAATAATCCATACATAACTTCCTAGTGTAAGTAATGCCCTTTGTTTTTTCTTTTAAATTTCTCAACTTCTTTATATGTTCTACTCTAATACATTATATTATCCTAAATTGCCTATACCCCTTCTTTGATAATCTTTATCTCATTTTTCACAATTAAATTCACTCCATGTCCATAACAATGCATATAGAAGATCCTCTCATCCATCCATAAGCTCTCAATTTGCAACTTACTCTAAACTTTATCAACTATAACATCTTTTATGCTATAATTATCTAAAGTTATTGACGACAATTTTATGTTGATGTTTCCATCCATCAGCATTAAATTATCTACCCGTGTACATTGGAGGATCTATGACTCATTAGAAGCATGTAGAAAAACTTGTAAGTATCTAAATTTTACATTTATATTATGATTTTTGTACTTTGATGTACGAAATTTAATTTCAATCTAATTTAATGAATGAAATT
>JANIJH010000007.1:49321423-49341805 GCA_024520975.1 Erythroxylum areolatum
AAGAGAAAGGGCAGCACCTCATCACAGCAGTCAGATCATCCATCTTCACCAACTACCTAGCTTAGATTTATAATATTTCAGTACTTAAGTGAATGTATTTGATGTTTTGCTACTCTTAATTTTTGTATGAGTGCTTAATTTATAGTTATTTTCAATATACTTATTGTTGTACTTTATAATTTTTATATTATGTTATCAATCAAGATTATATTATTTAGAGAAATTAAATGTAGAAAAAAATCAATAGATTAACAACAGAAAATTTGGTGGGAAGTGAGAAGTGGTAGTTGAAAATATCATAGATAAATTACCGACGAAAAACTATCTTATGTTGGTAATTACCGATGGAATGATATATTCCATAAGTAAATTGCTAAAGGAATGCTATATTTCATAGGTAAATTATCGATGGAAAGTAGCTTCCGTAGGTAAAATCGACAGAAGGCTATATTTCATAGGTAAATTTGGTGACGAAAATTATCTATCCGTTGCTAAAATTATCCATAGATATTACAATTCCATCGGTAATTTATCTACTAAAAATTGCATTTCGTTGGTAATTTACCTATAAAATATAGTCATCTACTGGTAAATTAGTAACGGTGTAAATTAGTAACAGATTTAGTGAATCCATTTCTAACTTTACCTACGGAATATTGTAAATCTATCGGAATATTTAGCGATGGAATTACAATATCCGCAGGTAATTTTAGCTACGAAAATTGTAATTCCCTCAGAAAATTTTAGCAACGGAAATTTTAATTCCGTTTGTAATTTTACCTATGAAAAATTTTATTCCGTCGGTAAATTTAGGGTCAGATTTACAATATTCATCGTTGAATTTTACCTATGATCATTTCTCCTACAACTCTTGTTTTCCAACTAAGTATCAGTATTGTCTGTTAATAATATCCGTCGCTAAAATTTTTCTTGTAGTGTTGTAAAATAACCAACACTTTCCTCAAGCGGTTCCTGCGATATTTGAATCTTAAGGTTGAACACTTACAAATCTAACCATGTATTTATGAAACCATATTGTATTAACGAGCAAACACTATAAACATCAATATGGAAAACAAGTTATTAACAACTCAAAGACTAGCTAACTTATTCACATTGTCAAAATAATATTTCATAGAATGTTCAACCTTTATATTTAACTCAAGATCTCAAAGATAGTAGGTAAGAATAATATCCCAGGATTCTAGATAACTAAACCTTTTCGGGATTGTGCGTTTTGGGTATTCCCAAAAACCCTATTCATAAAACAATAACTTAAACTAATCTCTTTAATCATAAATTGGCAAAGGATGTCATTACCTCAATATGTTTGTTCAGATTCTTTGATGTTTTCCTTAATAATGATATGATATTTGGAATGAAAAAGATGATCTTATTCAATAGTCAATGGAGATTTATACAATTTGAAGAAAATATAATCTCTGCTAAATGAAGAGATTGGATCAAAACCAATAGCGCCCTATGCCATAGTTATCGGGCTCGTTTCTTAAAAGGAAATACAGTTGTAGAGTTTAGGCCTTGAAATGAGCTCAATTTTCTTTTTCTGGTGTGAACAACCTATGCACTAGTCGTTCACTTCCTGTTTCATCTTCCTTTCTTTAGGTCATACAAGTACAGATTTCTAATTAAGGAAGACAGTGAATGAAGTCACAGTGCCAAACAATTGAAATTTTTTACCTGCATTTAAATGTTTTTTTTTCTTTCCCTTAAAACAAGAACTTTGCCTACATGGTTCAGCATCTGGTGAAACAGACTTTTCGGATATCAAATACGCCTAAGTTGCCACTCCAAGAACAGAGCAACGAACCACAAGATTTTGTCATTGTCTTCACATTAATATCAATGCTTCCAAAACCCAAGCTTTTGTACAATTGCATGCTTTCTTTCCTCACAATCTCAACTCCCCTTAATTATATAAAATTTTAACCTTTTCTTATGAATTTTTTAAATAATTACTCAACTCAGTTCGACAACATAAAATTACAGGCAACAACATAAAACCCATTCATAAGACAACAACTTAAACTAATCTCTTTAATCATATATAAGCAAAGGATGACATTACCTAAATATGAATGTTCATATTCTTTGATGTTTGCCTTCATAATGATATGATGTTTAGAAAGAAAAAAAGATGATCTTATTCAATAGTCAATGAAGATTTATACAATTTAAAGAAAATATAATCTCTATTAAATCTCCATAAGATAAGGAGAATTATTCAAACTGAAATTAAAGAATAAAATAAGTAGATAAAATAACAAAAGATAAGTTAAATAAGTAGATAAAATAGAGGGCATTCTTGTAATTTTGAAACCATAGATCATTGCTTCCTTCGAGTAACGTTAGGCCTTGTTTGGTTGGCATAGATTTTTGCTTGGGAAAGTAATCTTTTTCCTAAAATTTATTATCATGTTTGATTCATTTTTTTGAGTAATTAAGAAAGTAAAAACTTTCTCAATTACTTGGATTCTAAATCGCAGCACTAGAGTCACTTGACTACTCACTGAAGGGTAGTTTGGGAATACATAACTTGTAACAACTTGCAAAACAAATATTAGAGCGAGTAAAAGATAAATACTAAAGCTTGCCAATAACCTGATGATAATATATTATAGAATCCATAAGCAGGGAGGCATCATTGAGGTGTAAAGGCATAGTAGAAGCCATTGGTGTTAGAAAACTCGTACTTTATGCATGTTATAGCCATGTAAAATGGTTTCAATGTATTCTGACCATGAAAGTATCAATCCATCAGTTGTACGCAATACTTTAACGCCTAAGAAGTAAGTTGAGTTTTTGATGAGAAGCGATATAAGAAAAAGTTGTAGCTATAAACTCAAAAAGATATTTCATAAAGTAAACAAAGAGAAGTTAAAATTTGTAACATTTGAAGTAAATATCAAGTCAATAAAGAAAGAAAATTAAGGCATATTAAGTTCATTTTATATTTTGTAATTTTAATTGCAATCTTATTTAATCAATTTGATAATCTTAAAGGCTCATTATACATAAATATTTCATATCATTTTGTTTTATAAGTCTTTTTATTCGTTGAGAAATAGTAAAGCTTTTAGTTTTAAAAGAAAAGTCTTATGATTTTTCAAACATTCTTTGAGAGACATTTTGAAAGTTATTTTAATTACAATTTTATTAAAAAATCAAGTTTGAACATTTAAAGTTGTTAAATCATATTTTGGGAGAGATTAGTTGGCCAATATAGGTTAGTGGTCTACCAATCTAAGTTAAATGTCTGTTTGCTTTTTTTCTCATTTTAATTTGATACTTTTCAAGCAAAATTTTCATGTCATTTTACATCATGTCTTTCTTACAAGGTCTTACATCACTTTTGATCACAATTTAATATTTTTTTTGTATTTGGTGATCCTCCAACTTTTCAAATGTTTGTTACAATATAAACAAATAATATGGTTCTTTATGTTAAAAACCAATCTAACATGAGCACAAACTAGACGATTGAATCTTTCTAAAAGACTGAATTATCAAGAATACTTGAACTTTCCTCTATTTATCTATTAAATAAATAAAAACATATGTGGAAATTAAGTTCATAACTTTATATAATTTACATTACTTAACTATAAAAATTCAAATGTCAATTTTAAAAATATTGATAATCTTACTAAATGCTAATGGAGACATCAATGTTTAGCTTAACTATTTAACTTTCATGTAAACATCTTCAACTACAAATGTAGAACTGTTGATATGAAGTTTACACCACATTCTCCACAAAGTTAAAAGTAAACTTTGCAAATCATACTAGATACCCACAAATCATCAATTCTTAGATTATAGTGGTCTTCATTTTCCAATTTTGAATTAATCAATGAAAATTACTTATATTGACAAACAATTAAAACTTGTTGCTTGAATAAACACTTAAAAATTATTTATCCATTTGCAAAACCACTAAATGACCTTAACAGTTGTAAAATTAAAGATAGATGCTCATCTAGCTTTTCTTAATTCTTCAATTTTAAGATTTGCGAATTGTTATAAAAGACCAATACAAGTCTAATAAGCATCAAATATTATGTATTCATCCTTTATATGGCTTAAATTCCAGTCATATAATAGATGAATACAACATTTCAACTTGTGTTTCTCACTCCCTCTACGTTAGTCTACTTTTAAAAAAGTCTCAATCAAGATTGCCAGAATATGATCAATTATGTTGTATATGTTGGAGAATGATTCAAAGTTAAAAATGTGGTCTTTGTTTAAAGATAAAATTTAGGAGTACTAAGATAGAGTAGTAAAGATATGTTATTTGTTAGAAGATAAAATTTTATCTATTAAGATAAATTTATTATCTATTAGGGTGATTTGTTTGGTTAATCTTTACCTTTCATTGCCTATATATTTAGGCCTTCAATGTCAATGTAAAATATATCCTATCAATAAATTGCTTTCTGCATTACCTCTTTTCTATTATTATTTTTATTTAGTTTCTAGTTCTAAGTTCCAACATGATATCAAAGCTTCAATTATTCTTGGGCTTGTGAGGATTGAGTAGTGAAATCTTTAAAAAATTATGAGTTTTCAAACTTAGCAATGACATCAAACAAAATCTCTCTTCAAATTCCTATTTTTAATAGAGAAAATTATCACTCTTGGGCTATCAAAATGAATTCCTACTTGCAAGCTGTCAGTTTATGGGAGGTTATTGGAAGTGAGTTTGAGCCTAGACCTCTTCCGCAAAATCCAATCCTAAACCAGATCAAGAAGAATGATGAAGAAAGGGCAAAGAAACCAAAAGCTCTATCTTGCCTCCATTCAGCTGTGATGAAAGGAATTTTCATGAGTATAATAACATGTGAATCTCCTAAAGAAACACGGGAGAAACTAAAAGAAGAATTTGAGGGCAATACTCAAGCTAAGATAATGCAAATTTTGAATCTCAAAAGAGAATTTGAGATGTCAAAAATGAAGATTTTCTGAAGGTATCAAGGAATATGGGAATAAACTTATGTCTATTGTCAATTAAATCAAATTACTTGGTGAAGAATTTCCTACTCAAAGGGTTGTAGACAAGCTTCTTGTGACGCTTCCTGAAAGGTACGAGTAAAAAATTTCATCACTTGAAGTTATGAAAGATCTATCAAATATAACTTATGCTGAGTTACCAAACGCTCTTTAAGTTGTGGACCAAAGAAGAATAATGAGAAATGGAGAAAATGATGATAAGATTGAAAGAGCATACATGCTCCAGAGTTCCTCTTCAAAGGGTAAAAGTAAAATTCTCTAATGTACAAATTGTAAAAAGTCCGGCCATGAAGAGAAGGATCATTGGCATAAAAGAACACCGCAGTGCTTCAAGTGTAAGAGGTTTGGGCATTTACAAAAAAACTACAAATTTCAAAATGAAGAAGAAACAAATATGGCACAAGTGGCACAAGAAGAAATTCTTTTTTAGAGTAGTTAGTAAGAAGTGCGCCAAGACGAATCATAGAGAGAAGTGCTCTGTTGAGAAGGTCGGAGTGAAGTGCTCTAAAGAAAAGAATTGTGGAGAGATGTGCTCCAATCATTGACGGATGATGAGAAGTACATTATCAAATTCAAAGAGTCTTGCAACTTTAAATCAAGAGGGAATGTTGGAGAATGATTCAAATTTAAAAATGTGGTCTTTGTTTAAAGATAAAATTTAATAATAATAAGATAGAGTAATAAAGATATGTTATTTGTTGGAAGATAAAATTTTATCTGTTAAGATAAAGTTATTATCTATTAAGATTTAAACTTTTAAACTTTTTATTTATTTAGTTAATCTTTACCTTTCATTACTTATATATTTAGGCCTTTAACGTTAATGTAAAATGCATCCTATCAATAAATTGCTTTTTACATGACCTATTTTTTACTCTATTTTTTATTTAGTTTCTAGTTCTAAATTTTAACATTATATAACCTAAAAAAAAGACAAATAGCTGTTTTATCAATAAAAAATTAGCTATAAGAAGAGGAGTTAAGGTTTTGAGGCCTATAAAATTAGCTATAAGAAGAGGAGTTAAGGCTTTGAGGCCTATAGCTATATGAATGGGAAGAGCTTTACAGACGAGTGGAGTTAAGGTTTTGAGGCCTACAAACAAGGAAAATAGCCGTGAGCAACTGCACGAGGATAAAAAGTCAGGAGCCTCATGTCGTGGATAACACATTGGGGCGATGGATGAAAAAGAACAGCTATTTGTCGTTTCTCATTTGGTTCATGTCGGCTAACAGCCGTTCCACGGACTGGTGTGTTATTCAGGACTCTCCACTCTTTTCCCATCATTTTCCCATGTGCCCATCTGACAATAATGAAGGTCTTTTTCACTGTTGATTTGTGGACCAATATTCCTCTCCTTTGTTAATTGCTAGAAAAAGAAAAAAACTTAGACGTAGGGATTGATCATCGAGTTCGACAACCCAATGTCTATAGCCACCTTTGACCATACAGATTTATTTGAATCCTCCAAAACAAATTATAATTTAATATTTTAAAAAATATTTATTAATTCTTTTGTCCAAAATAAACACGTGATATATTTTGTAATAAAATATGAAAATTTTAACGTAATCAAATATAAGAAATTGTTAAAGAATTAAAAATGTTATTTTTTCTTTAAACATCATTTGTTTTAACGGTATGTCAATCAGTTTGTACTGTCACCATTGTTAAACAAATTCCGATTAGCACGCCAAAAGTGATGGGATGTTATTTAATTATTGCTTCGTGGACAGCCTGTCCTAATTGTCGATGGAAGAAGATGAGGATATAAGCCTAAAGCCACCTCGATCTTAACAATTGAATTTCCCTTTTGTTTTAAAAATTAATTATTTTGTACTTTAAACAAAATAATGGGATCTATTCTTTATTAAATTGTGATTTGTGGACAATTCTTTATTAATTGTCCATGGGAAAAAGATAAGATCCCAATTCCAGGCAAGTTTGGTAATTTAATATTCTTATTTACCTTCTTATGAGTTATGGCTCGAACATGCTTTGTAATTTAAGGTTTTATTAACACAATTCTTTATCTACCCCTAAAGCCATCTCGATCTCAACAATTCATTCACCTTTTGCTTGAAAAATATTTTAATTAATCTGAATCTTTAAATAATTGTTGAATGGATGCCACGACTCGATGGTTTTGTTTTCTTAGTGTTAACCTCTATATTGCTTCTTCTGTGCACATGTCTAATCTTGTCTGTCTTTTGTGAGATGATCAACGACCAACCATTTGATGATACGAGCATACCAAACGTTTATATAATATTGACATGAAAAATAAAACAATGTGCTTTCTTTGGACTCTACAGCTAAATCATAAGAAGCGAACAAGGCGGTATAACAAAACACGTTTGTCCTCGTTCTGAGGGTTAAAGAAAATTTCAGTTAAATTGAATATATCAATTAATTCTAAATCGTTTATTCATCAAATGACTTACTTAGATTATATAACTTATGAGTTGTTGTGTATACTTAACAATTTATCTTATACGTATTTAAAAAATAATAATTACAAATTTTATCATTATAAAAGAATTAGTAAAACCTAGAGTTTGTTATTAACAAAGTTGTATTAACTTATTGGATATATTATATTAATTTAGTTATTATAGACTTATAAATTAAGGTAGATGGAGCGTATATATGAAAAAAGAATTACTAATCTAATGGATTTTGCTAGCATATCGAGAGGAGTATCCACTATGCTTCAACTAGTTCTTAAATAAATACAAATTCTATTTTAATTATTCAGATGTAAATCTTCTCTTAGGTACAAATTACTCTTATCATTTATTTATTTCACTCTTATCAATTACTAGACATTAATTCGATCAAAATACTAAAATTAAGGAGGTATTGATATAAAAATAATATTATGATTTTTCAAAATTATCCTAATTGTAAATGGGGTAGTCATATACCTCTTCAGCTTTCATGATTTATGATGTAAGAAAATTTTGCGGAATTTTATTATCTAATGTTCCATAAGGTCATACTTTAATTGGTCGATAATTTAGCCTAAATACCTACAATCTGACTTAGATTAAGATTATTTATTACTAAAATACATGTACCTATTAATTCTTTTATTTCTCTCTAAAATAGGTAACAAATAGGCCACAAAAGGATTTCAAAAGGAGTTGTATAACAATGATAATCATTACTGTCATGAATAACTATACGTGTAGATTGACCATATAAGGAAAAATCTTATACTCACTAATGAATACTTGAAATGAATTCAGAATTCACCATTTCTATTCACCAATAATTTTTTAGAAGATTCAAAGTGTTAGCTCAAGATTTATTATTAATGATTTTGATGATAGCTCTATAATATTTCAAAATTTAAATTAGATTTATTTCCTTATATAGATAATGATATAATTCTTAAAAGGAAATGATATCATAGAATAAATGCTTCACTTTCTTAATGAACTTACTTTATTATAAAAGATTCCATAATATTTGGAAGAATCTTACCAATTACAAAATTCGAACAATTAGCTATGATATTTTTGGCAAAACTTTTTTATTAACGTTTGAATATTAGAAGATTCTAACAGAGATAATATAAGATACAAAGTCAACTAAAAATTAAAATGAAGCAACGACTAGTTGAAGAAAGAGTTATTGTATTTGCAAACCACACACAGATTTGCAAAATACTTTAGCAGCATCAATATTCTTGAAAACCACATCTATATCAAACTTCTTGTACCTTAGAAAGTGAAATCACTTTATTGAGAGAGCTTGTAGAGACTTGTTAAACACTATGGTGTGGAAGGTTGAAGAACCTTAAAAAATATATACTTGTGAGTTTGGAGAAGCTAGTGAAAATTTACTACTTAAATTTTTATAGTGAAATACTCAAGTTAAATACTTAGTGACTGAATGTAGGCTTCGTTATAAGTCGAACCGGTATAAATCGACTGTGTTATTGGAATAGGCTCCTTTAGTTTTAATATTGTAAGAGGTTTCTTTCATTAACAGGTTCCTGTCATTTTTTAAAAGGCTCCTTTTGTTTTTTAAAAGTTAACAAGCTCCTTTCATTTTTCTAAATGTTAATAGACTCCTTTTATTTTTTAATAGGCTTCTTCTATTTACAAATTTTTCTATTGAAATTTAGCAAGTTCTTATCGTTTACATGAATTGATAGTAACTTTTAAAAAAAATTTAAGTCACACACAATTCACTCCTCTCTTGCGTGTTTTTGCTTTATCATTTGATATCAGAGCAAAGTTTCACATTTATTATGTTTTACAACATGTGATAGATCATGACAAATAATTTGAGAAGCCTCAAAGAATAATACCTACAACAACCTCCTTACTTTAATGAAAACAATTATTATTTTTGAAAAGAGAGAATGACCATTTATCTTCAATCTATAGTTATCGAAATCTGGCAAACTATCAAAATGGAGGCGCATCTCCTGCTACTGATAACGTAAAAGTGTGGATTGATGTTGATAGAAGAAACGCACAGCTAAATGCCAACGCGAGACATTATTTGATTTGTGCCCTATCTCTAGAAGAGTATGAAAAGATATCATACTATTCTATAACAAAGGAAACATGGGACAAACTTCAAGTTACTTTTGAAGAAACGAATGAGATAAAGAAACATAGAATAAACCTTTTAGTGCATCAATACGAAACTATTTGCATGAAACAGGGAGAAACTATATACTAATTCTTCAGACGTTTCAACAATGTCGTCACAGCCTTAAAGAACTTGGGAAAGGTATATCTCTATGATGAGCTTGTAATAAAGATTCTAAGGTCACTGCCAAAAGAATGGAGACCTAAGGTGATAGCTCTAAAAACTACAAAGGATCTCAACACTATTTCACTCGACTGGTTAAGAGGAAACTTATGATCCATGAAGCCAAGCTTAAGTGAGGTGAAGGATCTTCATACAAAAGAGGAATCGCACTAAAAGCAGTTGTGAATTAAATCCATCAAATAGTGATAAAAGTGACACTGAGTTGTAAATAGATGGAGATGATGAATTCAATTCCATAGTCAGAAAATATGCATGCTTCTATAAAAAGAAGCTAAGGAAGAAAAAAGAAGGAAACAAAAAAGTTGGAAATAACAAATTCCCATCTAAACACAGCAACAATAGTAGCAATTCACAACATAATCAAATCATATGCTAACAATGCAAGAAGCCTGGATACATAAAAGTATAATATCCTCTTATTCAAAAAGATAAAACAAAAAATAGAAAACCCAGAAAGCGAGTTATGACTGCAGCCAGGTCAGATGAGGATTTTGAAATTTTTAAAGAAGAAGAAGAGCTTGAAGAAGTCAGCAATGTTTGCTTTATGGCTAAATCAGGAGACAAAGAGATATGCTTTAAAACAGAAACAAGAGAAAATTAATGGATAATTGATAGTAGTTATTCGAGATACATGATAAATGAAATATCACATTTCAACTATATTGAAAGGAAAGATAGATATAATGTTAATAGTGGTAGTTCGAGACACATGATAGGTGAAATATCACATTTCAACTATATTAAAAGGAAAGATAGAGGTAATGTTGTCTTTGTCAACAAAAATAAGGCAAAAATCACTGGAATTGGTAAAATTGGTGACTCTAATTTTGTTTCCATTGATATTGTTCTTTATGTTGATGGTTTGAAACATAACTTGTTAAATGTAAGTAAATTATGTGATAAGGGTTATAAAGTCACTTTCTATGCATCCCATTATGAAATTATTGATAATCTTAATAACAACATCATATTTGTTAGACCTAGAAATCATAATATATATTGTGCTCAACTGGAAGACATGTCTTCACAAAATGTTAAATGTTTTGTTTCACTATAAAAGGATTCATTTATCTGACATAGAAGATTTGGACATGCTGGCATGAACATTCTATCAAAATTATCGAAAAATGAGTTTGAGAGTAATCAAGTTTACGAAGCTTGTTTAAAAGGAAAACAAACTAGAAGTAACTTTCCTTATAAAAATATTGTTTCTACTAACCAACCGCTTGAACTTATACATATGGATTTATTTAGTCCTACTAAGACTCAGAGTTTTAGTATTAAACATTATGGTTTTGTTGTAGTAGATAATTATTTCAAATTTACATAAGTTTATTTTCTATCAAATAAGGATGATACTTTTGAAGTATTTGAGAAGTTTTGTAGAAAAATTTGGATTAAAAAAGGGTACTGCATTACACCTATTCAGAGCGATCATAAAGGAGAATTTGATAACAGAAAATTTAAAGATTTCTGTATTGAAAATGGGATACTCGTAATTTTCCATGCCCAAGGACTCCTTAGCAAAATGGAGTTATTGAGAGAAAGAACATGACTCTCGTTGATATGGCTAGAACAATGTTGTATGAAAGTAGTCTACCTCATGGTTACTGAGCAGAAGTTGTATCTATTCCTTGTTAAATACTTAATAGGTGCCTTATAAGACTTATTCTCAAAAAGATCCCTTATGAGTTGTGGAAAGGAAGAAAACTGAATATTGCTTACTTTCGAGCGTTTAACTACAAGTGTTTCATATTAAATAATGGAAATGACAACCTTGAAAATTTTGATACGAGATTAGATGAAGCTATTTTTTGAGTTACAGTACTACCAACAAAGGATTTAGAGTTTATAATAAAAGAATAAAGAGGATGGAAGAATCAATAAATGTGGTATTTGACGAACCACTACCTTCAACAACAACAATTGATTCAGATGATGAAGAGCATCCTTCGATTCCTAAAAGTACATCGCAAACTCAAACTACACCTATAGTATCTTCAGAATCACGAGATCGAAAAGGTCCTTCTGAAGCCGAGATGGAGCAGGCTCCTTTATCTTAGTAAGAACCTATGCAACGAAGAACACTAAGAGAATGAAGAGGTTAAGATACACATCAGTACATTCTAGAAGACCCTTCTAAAAGTCTAAGAATCAGATCTTCCTTAAAAAACAATTATGTTGCCTTCATATCATAATTAGAACCAAAGATTATTAAGGAAGCACTTACTAATGAAAATTGGTTTTCAGCTATGAAAGACGAACTAAATCAGTTTGATAAAAATAAAGTCTAGAATTTAGTACCTTGTCCACAAAACAAGTCAATCATTGGAATTCTTTGGGTATTTCGAAACAATCTTAACGAAAATGGTAAGGTGGTAAAAATCAAAGCTAGACTTGTAGCTCAGGGTTATAATCAACAGGAAAGGTACTAATTTTGATGAAACTTATACACTTATTGTTAGATTAAAATCAATTATAATTTTACTTGCTTTTGCATGCCATAGAAACTTTAAATTATTCCAAATGGATGTTAAGAGTACCTTCTTAAATGGATATATTAATGAAGAAGTGTTTGTTAAGCAACCTCTAGGTTTTGAAGATGAAAACCATCCTAATTATGTGACGAAGTTAGCTAAAGCCCTATATAGTCTAAAGCAGGCTCATCGAGCATAATATGAGAGATTAAGTAACTTTCTGCTTGAAAGTAACTTCAAAAGAGGAAAGTTAAATAAAACCTTATTTATTAATAAAAAGGAGAACGATTTACTCATAATGTAAATATATGTTAATGAAATAATATTTTGTACTACTAATGTTGACTCCTGAATTTTTTTCTTTAATTAAGCATGATTTAAATGAATTATAAGGTCATGATAGGTGAATTTTTGTGAGTTAATTTTTTTAAAGGTCTATGTTAGTAGAATTTGTTGCATGGGTTAGTTAAATTAAAAGTAGTAAGAATGCATACAAGGGTGTTTTGGGTAGCTTACTTAAGTTTAAAAACCATAAGGCATTAAAGGAAGGACAAGGTGGACTTTTCTCAATCATTAAGGGTAAAATGGGAAAAAAGAAGTGTTGTCTTCTTCCTAAAGAAGGAAAAAATGAAAATAGGAGAGAAAGAAGAGACATAACAAATCAAAGAGAGAAAGAAGAGAGGTTTCGATGGTTGAGAGGAAAGAAGAAAATTGAGCTGGGGTTTCATATTTTCTAAGCCTTCTAGAGAGATTTTGAGGTTGTGCAAGAAGGGAAAAAGATAAAGGAAGATAAGAGCTCTCTTTTGAACCAATAATCTCTTCATTAGGTGAAGATTCAAGGTAAGGTCTTACTTAATCTTTTAGATTTTGAAAGGGTTTTGGTTCATGAAGCTTAGGAAATGCATGGGTTTAAGTTTTCTAGAAACAATTTTAGTTAATGTACTTTGTCAGTTTTCAATTTTGCAACCCGATTGAATTTGGGATTTTTGCCTATGAAAAGGGAATCAAGAAAGAAAAGAGGAGCAAGAGGAAAGGCACATTTGTAAGTTATAAGCAAAAAATTCAAGGTGGGTTACATTTTTATAATTGAATAATAAGCCATTAATGTTTCTTTCAAGAAATGAAAATAAATGTTTTCAACTACTTTTAAATAGGGATTTATTATTCTTTAAATGCTTTGAGAAAGTGCTACATGTTGTGTGTATAAATTTTTTGGATGAATTATGAAATGAAACATGGAAATGATTTTGAAAGGATATTAAGTTTATGAAATCATGTTTCAAAAATGTGCCATTTTGGGCAACAAGTTTCTAAGATGTGAAATGCATGATTATGTGAGTTTGTGGTGGTCCCCTAAGTATGTCAAGTGCACTTTGACTCAAGGCTTCTCCCACCTACCTGTTAGTGGCATGGAGCTCCTTCATGGACTCCCATAAGTTCACAGCTACGCAAGACCATTAAGTGGAATTATGATAGTACGTTCTGTTCATGGCTACACAGGAGCATTATATGAAAATGTGTAGTATGTTCTATTTTGGATCCACCCAAACCATTTCGATGTGCTTATGTGTTTAAATGTGTTGGAAAGTTTGATAATGCATGAATTAAGTTGCTTATGAATTGTTGATAAATTGAGATTTGGGAAATATATGTATCTTGATTCAATGCGAGCTTTAAAATGGTTTTTGCTTACTACCGAATATAAAATTGTTACCCACGAACTTTAAGCTCACCCCCTCCATTTTCGTCCCATCTTCAGGTGAAGACCATGAGAACGAGTAACCAAGGTTCAATGCATCACTCTGATTATGCACACTTTTGTACTTTAAGCTAGTTTTGTAAAACAAGGCTTTAGTTGCATTTAGATCAAATTATTGCTCATGCATCTTTTTTGTATTTTGGGATCTTGAGATTTTGATGTATAGTGGCTTGAAATGCCCATTAAAGCTTTGTAAAAACTCTTATATTTTGATGTTAATAAAGTATGATTGTGTTTTGCTGATGACTTTTCCAAATTGTTTATTTTCACTTTCAAGGTTTCCATAAGGGTGAGAATTTGTGTTCTGGCTTCTGGGAAAAACTGTATTAAATTAGACTGAATTAGACAAAGTTGTCTTATAGAAAGTTGTAGCTTATCTTTTTAGCTTTCCAATGATATATAGTATGAAATTTTTAGACATCTGAGTCGAAAGTTATGATTTTTATAAGTGGAGTTGCCAGGAATGTTGACTGAAACATCTTCTATGCACTGTAGACTGAAACATCTTCTATGCACTATAGATTGAAACATCTTCTATGCATTGTAGACTGAAACATCTTCTATGCACAGTAGATTGAAACATCTTCTATGCACTGTTTATCTTACATCATCTGGTCCAATTTTGACCCTCTAGATGACAGAATCTATCTTTAATGTCTTCATAAAAGTTGTAGATCTTGAAGTGGTCTTTCAAACCATCTAAGAATGACCTTGATCCAATTTCTCTAGATAAAGTTATGCTAAATGTACCAAAATGGATCTTAGACTGAAACATCTTCTATGCATTGTTCATCTTACATCGTCTGGTCCAATTTTGACCCTCTAGGTGATAGAATCTATCTCAAGGTCCTTACAAATGTTGTATATCTTGAAGTCTTCTTCCAAACCATCCTAAGATGACCTTAATTCGACAACTATGGAAAAAGTTATGCCAATTGTCTCAAAATAGGTTCAATATGATTGAGGACAAAACCTTGTTTGATTCTTTCGGCCATAACCTTGTCATCCGACCTCTAAATGAGATGATTCTTATTTCTAAATAAACTAGAGACATAGAGCTACTAATGATATGAAGGAATAGAATTTTAATTCAGTCTCTAAGGCTTACAATTTTTGGATGAAAGTTGGGTATAGTGTACTGTTCGAGTTTAATAATAGTCTAAAAAGGTTTGGGCCCTAACTCTTAGAATTATAAACCAAATTGAATGATTTTGGTGTTATTAGGAACTTAAGACAATGGAGAACAAATGTTCTAAAGAAGTTAAATTGTAATTCTAGTTTGAGGTTTCTCAAAATCTGTTCTGAAATAGGAGAAATGAGTTTGTTTTTGACGTTTGACTGGTGTGGGCACGCCACCCTTGTGGGACAATGGCCAATGAGGGTTCTTTGGTATGACCCTATAGGATAAGATGCTCACGCTTTACGACTCCGAATGTGTGGCCCAACAACTAATCAATCCTTCAGTGAAGAATTCTCAGTTTTAATGCAGAGGGGGTTTAAAATGAGTATGATGGGAGAATTATGTTTCTTTCTTGGGTTGCAAATTAGGCAAATAGAAAAATGAATCTTCATTATTCAAGACAAATATACAAAGGAACTCATAAAAAATATCATTTAATGCCAAACCGATTGGTACTCCTATGTATTCTGAAACTAAACTTGATAAGGATGAGGAAAGCAAGGCTACAAATGAGACAAAGTATAGAGGAATGATTGGATCATTACTATACCTCACAAGCTCAACACCGGATATTATGCTTAGTGTGTGTCTTTGCACACGTTTTCATTCAAATCCAAAAGAGAGCCACCTTTAAGCAGTCAAGAGTATCTTTCATTATCTTCGTGGAACTATGGACTTTGGATTATGGTATCCAAAAACTGATTCTTTTTACATAGTTAGCTTTTGTGACACAGATTATGCAGGTGATAGAGTTAATAGGAAAAGCACAAGTGGTCACTGCCAATTTCATGGAGGATGGCCAATTTCTTGGTATTGCATAACGCTTTCGACAACTGAAGCGAAATATATAGTAGCTGTCAATTTTTGCACTCAAATCTTATGGATGAAACATCAACTCCAGGATTTTTCTTTGAACTTTGATCATATTCCTATACTATGTGACAATACAACTGCAATAAATCTCTCTAAAAATCGTGTGCATCACTCTAGGACTAAAGATATAGAAATTAAACATCACTTTCTTAAAGTTCATGTTTTAGAAGGAACCATTGATATTTTGCATATTAAAAGTGAAAATCAAGTAGCTGATATCTTTACTAAGCCATTCTTTGAAGATATATTTTGTGTTTTAAGAAAAAATTTTGTCATATGTAGATTATTGATATCTGTATGAAGATTTTATGCTACTTCTCTTTATAGATATTAGCAAGCTCTTTCTAATTTTTTGTTAATGCCTAATTTTCCTTTTACATATTTGTGCATATTTTTCTTACTTCGTGGTTGTTTATCTCTTTTTGGTAATGACAAAAGGGGAGAGTTAATGACACACTTGCTTTTGATGATATATCTGTGACATATTTTTGCTAATTGTTGAAATATAGTTGAAAGGAATTTTGTGAAGTTTAAATATGTGATATACATAAATGGTAGGCTCTTATCATAAGAAAGGTTCTTCTAATTATGATTGTAAGTAAGAACATATAAAGTTTACAAGTATCTTTTGAAATTTTTTATGTTCTTAATTTTGAAAATATATTTGTTATTACTTGTCATCATTAAAAGGGGAGATTGTTAGCTCAAAGTTTATTGTTAATGATTTAAAATGAAGAGCCATTGCATTTGCTAATGACACAAAGATTAGTTCAAATGATACAAAGTCAACTTATAATTAAAATGATACAAAGTAAATTTAAAATGATACAAAATCAACTTAGAATTAAAATGAAGCACTGACTAGTTAAAAGAAGAGCCACTGCATTTGCAAATGACACACAGATTTACGAAATACTTCAATAGCATCAATATTTTTGAAAGTCATATTTATATCAAACTCTTTGTGCCTTATAAAGTGAAATCACTCTATTGAAAGAAACTGTTAAACCCTTTATACATTTTTTGTTGAGTGTATGTAGAGACTTGTTAAACACTACGAGTATGGAAGGTTAAAGAACCTTGAAAAATATGTAGTTGTGAGCTTGGAGAAGCTTGTAAAAATTTACTACTTAGAGTTTTATAGTGAAATACTCAAGTTGAATAGTTAGGGATTGGATGAGGCTTCGTTATAAGCCTCTCTCTCTCTTAAGTTAAATTTTTGCATTACAATTGTGTGTTTAATTTACAAAAGGCTCCTTCACTTTTAGAATAGGCTCTTTCTATTTTAATATTGTAAGAGGTTTCTTTCATTAACATGCTCCTTTCATTTTTAACAGGCTCCTTTCGTTCAAACGTTAATAGACTCCTTTCATTTTTTAATAGGCTCCTTCTATTTACAAATTTTTTTTTGTTGAAATTTAACAGGTTCTTATCGTTTACATAAATTGATAGTAACTTAAAAAAAAGTTTTAAGTCACAGACAATTTACCCTCATCTTGTATGTGTTTGCTTTATCTCAAAGCACCTACTGTAAAGGAGATGCAAAGAACAAAGCACAAGTTCTCCATGAAAATTGAAAGTACTCTAATTTATTTGTAGTTGCACATTAAATTTTTAGTTTGTTGTGCCTCTTTTGTCGATCTCTTTTCCTTTCAATATTTAACTTGTTGGCATCCATTTTAATCCTAGTTCTTGGTCAAAGTTTGAGTGGCAATTGGGAGCAAAGATCAAATGTCTCGCTTTAAGTTATGCCTTACTTAACTGAAAATTGAAAAGGAAAAAAACAAGGATTGGCTTAGGATTACCAAGCATTTTTTTAACAATCACTACTTAAATTTCATTCTTAATATTTTCCATCTTGATTACTATTTAATGAAGGAGTATATGAAACTTAAAAATAAAAGAAATTAAGTTGCAATGCATGCAAGTTTGATCATTTTGAAAAATAAAAAGAATTTAAATTTGAACTCGAGGATTTTCTTATTTAATAAATAGTTTTATGGGTATTAATTTTTAGTTTATCATTATCGATATACAAAATCATACAAATCATTTTTAGAAATTAAGAATCTAATATTCTAAGTTTATTAACAATTTACCATTTGATGTTAAATATGTTTAATTTTTAAATTAAAGATGGTAGTGAATATGTTCTACTTGGATTTAGATAGTTTATAATTTGATCCAATCAGAATTAAAATGATGTTATTTTATGTAAATTGATTCATGTCATTGTACTAACTTTTTCATGTGTGAACTCAATTCGAGGTCCAATCAACTGAAATTTGATTCTTTTTGTTCAAATTGATTCGTCTTGAATCAGCTTAGACCACTTCTTTTTTTTTTACGTGGTCATTTGTATCTTAAGGCTATGTTTGATTGGACGTAAGATTTTTAATGGAATGGAATAGAATGAAATAGTTTATAATGGAATGGAATATAAATGGATGTAATATTAGAAAATTATTGTTTATGAGAGATGAAATGATTCATAATGTAATATAGTGAAATGTTGTTTGGAAGATGGACAGAATAAAATGTAATATATGTATGTATGATAATAATAAATGATTATTCTATTCTTGATAGAACAAAAAAGTTGTCTTGTTACTTGTTATTAGGGTTGATGGTATAATTGGTATTATAAAAAATATTGAGGGCATATTAGGTTGTGCATATTTATCATTTTACATTTCATCCTAAATTGTCCAAATTAGAGGTAACTCATTTTTACTATATATGATGAAATATGAAACCCTCCCCTTTTATCCTATTTTATTTTATTATATTATAAATCTTCCTCTCAAACGATATAATAATATTACATTTCATTCCATTTTATTACGAACTGCCCTATCAAATATAGTCTAAGCTTGATTTGATTTGACTCTTTTTCTTATATAAGTAATCTCCTTTGCTACTTCTTATCACTAAATGACATTCGTACCAATGGACATATTACAAGAACTGAATACGTATAAGAATTATTTGAAACTCATGATTGCCATCCAAGCTGTATAAATAAGAGAAAAAATTATAAAAAGTAAGTAAAACTCAAATATCTATTTTTTTTCTTCTAATTTTCTCTTCTTAAATCTAATTTAAGCAATCAAATGACTATTTCCGAACAACTTTCACTACTATTTTACAAAAATGCACTAACATCTTTTGTTAGAAGATGTCAAGCTTGTAACAAAGTCAGCGAAGAATTCATAATAGAATTGTTAATTTGTAATTAAATATAGTAGACAATTAATTAATTAATTACAACTCATAAAAATGAGTTTTTCTCCAACTTTATCCTAACAAATTATTTTTTCGATTAAAAAAATAGTTGAACGTTAAATTGCTAGTTTATTGTACGAGTTATTTGTACGGAAAATTTGAATCCTCTCTTTTCAATTTCGATAATGACCTGGTATTTTTCTTTTCAAATTTATCAAACTCTTTTTTTGCTTTCATTTTATTTATTTATTTAATGTGTAAAAATATAAAATATAAAATGTTCATATTAAAAAAAAAAATGCACACAGATCCATTATCATATCATACCTGACATATTCTTTTCGAGGGATGACAATTCACATGACATTTTGTTTAGCATTTATTATAGGTGGGTATAGACCCCATAGTTCTCGTAGTTCTGTAGAGTAACCATTATTGTAGTCACTGGTCAGCGAAAAGTAACGTCCGATCTTGTAGTCGTGATATCAGACATACATTTTGCTAATGATGCCACAACCATAAATTAAGAATACAAAAGCTCTTGGAAGAGAAGTTGACAAAGAACTTTACATAAATTATTCAAAAAGCAATTAAGAACGTGAGACATTCAAAGATGCTTCATGAGTGATTTTTTTTTAAATATTCAGAGGAATATAAAGTTTTTCCTTAAGAATAAAAAATTATAAGTATATTAAATAAAAATTTGTGTATACATAATAATATGTAAATCATTTAATTTAAATAAGTGAATAATTAAGAACCAAATTACAAATTCGCTTCAATTCATATTTGTAAGTCCAACGTATTTCACTCGTAATCTTTCAAGTTAACAAAGTAAGACGCAACCATCAACCTTTAAATTAATATGGGGGACAAGTTTTAGGGGGCGTTTAGTTTGAGGGTTTGGGAATGAAGGAATGAAATGATTGTAAAAAAGAGTGTTTGTTTTGGGGTTTTCAATTCAAAAGGAATAGATTTATTCCATTAAATTTGGGAATCTACTAAACCCTCCAAATTGGGTGGGTATCAAGTTTTCATTCCAATC
>JANIJH010000007.1:49406484-49417730 GCA_024520975.1 Erythroxylum areolatum
ATATGCGCATATGCATTCCTCAATCACACAAGTCATACATAATCTCATACAATGTCTATTATTAACACAATCAGACATAAAACACCCATTTCATGTACTACTCTCAAAGTAACATTGCAATTGTTCCAATTAACATTACCCAAGTAAAACATTAAACACCACTAATTTCTCATTCTAAAGTGCAAGCATTCATGAATTAAATGCATATGTGTGTGTGTGTGTGTTTGTGTGTGTGTGTGTGTGTGTGTGAATATGATGCATGAGCAAGACCAACTCATTTCCTTTGTCTCTCCTTGAGCACCTATGTACTGAGATTTCGGTTCTAACCCTTAATATGGGGACAGGATGTTACAATCTAATAGCAGTCTAGTATTGTCAATTTTGGAATCAGAAATGGCTCAAATGTCTGGTCAGCTAATGTCTGACGAGTTTAGATAGATAGTTTATATTAGCATGTCAATTCATGTTAGACATTTTGTAAAGAATAGTAAACTCTCAGATGTTTTTGTAATGTACATATATAGATTATGAGATGTAATGACAATGTAAATGATGTTTGTGAAATGAAATGAGAAATGTTGAACTTATGATCACTTATGTTCTGTATGATGCCATAATAGTGAATTTGATTACTCTAACATGTCATTCTCATAGGGCATGTTCTTGAATGTCCTCTAGATGTTCAGTATATGCTCTATAGTAGTGGTGTGTTATAGATATGGTGTGTACAAAGAAGGCCTATGTTTTATATTGGCTTTGATTACTTATGTCTCTCTCTTTATGGCATTCAAAAATAACCTATTATTGGCTTTTCTTCACTATCACCCAAGCAAAGCACCCTCACTAAAGGCTCACAAGCTCGGATAACAAATTGGCATTAAGACTAAAATTAGCTATCTCCTAGTATAATTTTTCAAACCTCCACTCCAGCATTAGACCTAGCATGTTGAGATGCAATCCACTTATCACTTGTAAACATTTTTCTCAACTCTTTTTTCATCGTAAAGAAAAACTTAAGTGAGAAGAAATTTGTTGCAAATCTTCTCACAGCATGACGACATAAATTCCTACCATTGGTACATTCTTTTCTCATTAAATTCAATACCCATGCATGATTATAGATGAACTTGGTCACCTTTTTAGCTTTCTATATAGTCTCATTAATAACAGGAAAATAATTAGGATCCCCTATATTCTCCAACATTAGGTCAATACAATATGCAACACAAGGAGTCAAAAAAAAACTTATTTTGTAGCCTTTTTCCTACTGCTTTATAAGCAGAATTACTGTTAGTTATAAACTAAACAATATTTTCTGGCCCTACTTTATTCACAACTTCATCAAATATTGCAAACAAAGTCTCAGTATTCCTAGTAAGGTCAGATGCATCAATAGATTTCAAAAATATATAGCCAATTCTAGAATAAACCAAAAAGTTAATAATAGGCTCTTGTTTCCTATTTGTCCAACTATCAAATATGATTAAATATTCATAAGTAGCCCAATTTACTTTTCTTTTTGCCAAATAACTTCTAATTTCAGAAACAAAACAACTCAAAAGTTTACTTCTTAAGACATCAATTGAAGGACCTTTGTATTCCGGATCATAAGAGGCTATTGCATCCATCATAGGTTGATAATAATAAGACTAAGAAGTACTGAATGATGAATTTGTATCATACCACCATCTAACTACTGCCATATTGACATTGTGAGTCACATCTTTTGATTGCATTGCACTACGAATTGAAGGTTGCGCTCTAAGAGTTGTTCGTGGTGCAAAAAAGCTAGCCACTCGCCTTCTTCTCTTCCTCACATCAGGTTTAGAAACTTCTTCTTAGGCCTGGGATAGAACATTACCAGTAATACCACTACTCGCCTTCTTCTCTTCCTCACATCAGGTTTAGATACTTCTTCTTGGGCCTGGGATGGAGCATTACCAATACCACTACTAATACCACCACCTTCAACATTTCCATAATCACCATGAAAACTAGAAAAGGAACTTCCACTACCAATTTCAACCTTCCCTTCTATTTCTCTCACATTGATATTCTTCAAGCAATGTTTTCATTTATCACTTCATATCATGACTTATTTTTTTTACAGGGTTCCAAATCTTCTTTAACCTTAGCTAAATATTTCTTTAATCAAGTGATTTCTCCACCTTTCAAATGCTTATTACAAAATAAGCACATAGTATGGTTCCTCATACTTGGAACTAATGCAGCATGAGTTCAAGCTGGATCATTATATCTTCTTGAAGTGGATTGATCAAGAGTACTTAAACTTCCTTCCATTTATCTGTAAAAATAAATTAATGAATATATCAAAATAAATAATACATAATTTCATTACACAATACGCATATCCATCTTATATAATATAACTCATTTGTATGATTACATCATATACAATTTAATTTCATTGAACATAATTCGTTTTAAGTTAAAAATGAATAATTCAATTACTCAACATACATAATTAAAAAAACACACATAAGCAATTTCCATTTCTAACAATCATAAAACATACATAAACTATTTTCATTTCTAATAATTTTCAACAATTTGCATTTCCAATAATCACAAAACATGCATAAAATAATTTCCATTTCCAACAATTTTCAACAATTTCTATTTTCAATAATCATAAAACATTCATAGAATAATTTCCATTTTCAACCATTTCCATTTCCAACAATTTTTAATAATTTCCATTTCCAATAATCACAAAACATTCATAAAACAATTTCCATTTTCAACAATTTCCATTTCCAACAGTTGCCAAACAAGCATACACAATTTTCATTTTCAACAATTTGCATTTCCAATAATCACAAAACATTTATAAAACAATTTCCATTTCCAACAATCACAAAACATACATAAACAATTTCCATTTCCAATAATTTTAACAATTTCCATTTTCAATAATCACAAAACATTCATAAAAAATTTCCATTTTCAACAATTTTTAACAATTTTCATTTCCAATAATCACCAAACATGCCTACACAATTTTCATTTCCAACAATTTCTATTTCCAATAATCACAAACATTCATAAAACAATTTCCATTTCCAACAATTACAAAACATACATAAACAATTTCCATTTCCAATAATTTTCAACAATTTTCATTTTCAATAATCACAAAATATTTATAAAACAATTTCTAGTCCCAACAATCACAAAATATATATGAACAATTTCTATTTCCAACAATTTTCTACAATTTCCATTTCTAATAATCATAAAACATTCATAAAATAGTTTTCATTTCCAACAATCATAAAACATACATATATTAAAATAAATAACACACAATTTCATTACACAATATGCATGTTCATTTTATATAACATAACTCATTTTTTATTATTACATTATACATAATTCAATTTCATCGAACACAATTCACTATAAATCAAAAACTAGCAATTCAATTATTCAACGTATATAATTACAAAAAACATACATAATAATTTTCATTTCCAATAATCACAAAACATGCATAAACAATTTCAATTTCTAACATCCACAAAACATATATAAACAATTTCTATTTTCAACACTTTCGAAATTTCGATTCAAAGTTTCAAACATGAGGATTAAGTTGAAGGGTATGATTTACGTAATCGTCAAATAATGAACGACATATCTTATACAATTTCATACACATCTATTCATAACACGATGATAAAGCTGAAGGATATATTCATAACATAATGATCAAGTTGAAGGATATAACTTCTTTGGAAATGTTTTTATTTATTTAAAGCTTTGAATCTTCTTTTCATTTCTAACAAACCATAATATTATATACACCATTCTGTATTTGGTTCTTAAATATATAAGTTGCTTTTATGATTTTTAATTGACATTAATAAGTCTAAGTGGTTGGAGCTTATAATATGTTCCCAATTTGAAAAAATGTTCCTTTTGGACACATTTACATTACTACTTTTACACATTATCTATTATAAATATGTATGATAGCCCACACATATATACTACAAAATAATTTAACATATTTTATACTCAATTAATTATTTACCCAAAGCTAATACCCAAATACTATCATTAAATATAACCGAATTATTATTAATTTACGATAGCATAATTTTATACTCAATTAATTATTTACCTAAAGCCAATACCCAAATACTAAAAATGAAATACTATTTCACAAATTTTAAGAATATGTCAATTAATTATTTAAGACTTTGCAAGTTTGCAAATTTAATATTCTGTTTAAAATTTTAATTTAAGCTGTTTCAACTTACAAACTTTCAATTGAATCAATTCAATTCATCAACATCATCACATATTCACATTAGGCCTTGCATTTCATTCATAAAAAAAGCTTAACATAAATTTCTCGTAATCGGTTTAACTAATCCACAAAACCAAACTAGAAATCAACCAAACAAAATTGTGAATCTTTCAACTCTAATATCTAACCTAGATGCACGTAAATAACAAAACCAAGTTCTAACCAATTCATAAATCCAAGTTCCAACCGAATCACAAAATTTAATTCCAACTTTCAACATCCAAGTTCAAACCGATTCACAATCAAAATGCAATTAATTAAGTAGAAAAATCGAAAACTCAAAAATCACACCCAAAAACCAATTTACAACTTCGAGTTTTTTGGTTGGGTGTCAGGTTAGGTGACGGGTCAAGACTCGGGTGTAGATATAGGGCAAGAAGCAACGTTCCCTCCTCCTTTAGACATCAATGGTGACGACAACGTGGTGCAGTCTCGTGGAGGAGGGTTGAAGACGATGGGGTGTTCGGGAGTTCATGTGGAGGAGACGAGGATTTCTATGCTGGCGTGGATCAGGGAGGAAGATGATAGTCGTTGGGGAAGGAGCAACACCACCGGAGAGGGAGCAGCACTGCCGAGATGGAGAGGAGAATGTGTGAGAGAGACTGGTGGTGAGTGAAAGTGAGAGTTGGTGAGATATACTGAAAAAAAAAGAGAAGAAGAAAAGAAGCTTCGAATGTGGAAGGGTGAGGCATGCAATAGAGGGAAGGGCTTTAGGGTTTAAATTTTTAAAATTTACACATAAGTCCTTATTGTTTTTCAAATTTACGGTGCCAGCTGGTACGTGGTCGATATTTTGGATATTAGCCGGTATCGAACGAAAACTAGCGGTATCAACGGGTATCTCTGGCTTGTACCAAAACAACAAATGCAGTTTTGTTTTTCAGCCGGTACGATACATACTGGCCGGTACTAGCCAGTACAGAACGGTATTCGTTCCCTTTATCGAGGCATTTATTATAGTTTAAAATTTCAAAAAAAGTCCTCTTGTTCCATTATTGTAACCTACTTGTTCTATTACTTTTATAATCGTGTCCAGGATTTTGCTTTTGCAATAAGCTTTATATTTACCAGAAATTGATATTTTGAAAATTTTTATGAATGTAACTCTAATTATAAAAAATATATTATGATGGTTTTAAATTTTTAATCTTGATTTTGTAAATAAATATTTATTATCTTAAAATATTAATTGTTAGAAGATTTTAATTATTTTAAAATTTGTGCATATTAAATATAACCCATATAATTCTTCTTAATAAATTATTAATAAAATTTAGTGAAATAATAGAAATTTTAATGATGATTTAAAACTAAAAAAAGAATTGCATTGTCTAATATTGTACTCAACCAAAGAAACGTGATTTTTGCTTAAATTTTGATAATACAATTTTATCCATCATTAATAGTTTTTATTTAGTGAAATAAACAAAATTTTTTAGTTATTACAATAACATAATATTTAATGACAAAAATTTTGAATATCTCTATTATATTTATCTTTTAGATTTTAATACGGTTACATGAAAAAACAAGGATTTTAATAAATATAAATTATAAGATGGTTATTATAATTATTTCACATTTTACAAATATTAAACTTTGTTAACAATTTTTAATATGCATTTTAATAAGTGAGTTTGAATTTAAACATATTTTGGATATTAATCTATATTTACTATTAGAGTTATATATAAATACATTCACTTTTTTTTTACATTTCATTAATTGTATTTTTATTATATACACAAATATATGAATAAGGAAAAAATTCGTTTATATTTTTATAGATATCAAAAGAAATCAATATGATTTTAATATTTCTTCAATTTTTATTCCATATGTACATAATAATATGCTTGTATATATATTAAAATTATTAATCTATTTATTAATCATAACGTCTCAATATTTTAGAAAATATAAATGTAACTTTTGTATTAAGAACATGGATATGTATGGCACATTACATTGAAAGCAACTATTATTTTATTAAAATCTAACATGTGATGTAAAATTAAAATGACATAAACATATTTTTATGAATTTATAAAAAGGTCAACATATTTATCAAATACATTTATTTATAAAATTATTATTATAACTATTCTTTACATATAGGTATTGTAAAGAAATGAATTTAATTTTTTGTTTGTAAAATATTTAACTTTTAATACAACAATTAAAATATCATATAAAAGTGAAATAATTAATAAATTAACTTTAAATACTATATTCACTTATTTCAATGGTTGTTATAACATTATCTAGTTATTTGCATTATGACTTATGAGAGGTGCATTTGATCTTTTAAAATTAGTCTTTTAGATTTATAATGCAATATTTTTCAACTTTTCACATTTTTTTAAATTATAAATTGTAATTAATAATTTTACTTATAATTTTTTGTGATGCTTGAATTTTATCTATAAATATTATTTGCATATCTATAATAACTAAATAAAGTATGACAAAATTTTATACTTCCATGCAAAAGAATAGAAAGTATAATTTTTTAATGCTTTCCTGTAAAAGAGTATAAATTGATTTTACTAATTATATAATATCAAAAAGTGAATGATATTTATTCAATTTCTTATGATTTTTGGGAGGGATATTACTAGATAAGTTGATAAGAAATTTGAAATAAGATGTTTACTAATTGTCAAGCATGCATGTTATTAAATATGTGAATAACTGTTTTAAATTTGAAATTTCTTAGCTTTAATTGAGCTTAAAATATTAAAAAATATATACATACGAATATGTAAATAACTTTTTTGCTTAATATTTGATTTTTATAATAAATCATAAAATAATTTATGTTCAATATATAATTTTATTTTAAACTTAGTTATATTCAACTATTTCAACTTTGTCTACAAAATATTGTATTTATAATGAAATTAATCTATTTTCACTATCTTTATAAAACTTAAAAATTGAAAATTTATCTAACATTATAAAATTAAAAATTAACCAAAAAATATTATTCTTACTAATTTGATATAAATTATTTATAATAATTGATAATAATCTATTATAAATAAAATAAAAATAAAGGTATTTATTAAATTAATATTACATAAGAATATTAGTAAAAAGTAATAATTACATATTATATAACTACTTATATCAGGAAGAGTTTCGACATTCTAAATATATGAAAACGCTATATAATGCAAGGAAAGAACTCATTTTCCTGCGTACAAATTCAATTTGGTGGTCGTATTAATTTTCAACTGGCCTTGTTAAAACCAAAGGATTTGTATGCAAATTGACAAGTGAGAAAAGTAACGAGCCATTAATTAATGGATTGTGTTTGATGTATGCTAGGACAAAAAGTATTTAATATGTAACAAAAGATAATTAACTATCCATAAAAAAGATTTGACTTCCTGTTAGAGGACAAAATCCCAAAAAATGAATAGAAGGAGGATGTTCCTTCCATGAAAGGTACTTGTTGGAGTTTATTCTTTTCCATAACTAATCATTCATGGCTTCTACTTCATTATCACATACAGTCATCATCATCGGAGCTGGATTGTCAGGTTTTCATTTTTTATACGAATAAATTTTTCTGAAGAGTATAAAAATACGATTATGTGCACTTGACTGTAAATGACTACAGATTTACAACAATAATTTTCACAATCTCTTGCAGGAATTATAGCAGCAAAGACGCTACATGAAGCTGGAACACAAGATATCCTGATACTAGAAGCCAACGGAAGGATAGGTGGCCGTCTGCAAACAACACAATTTGCTGGTCACACCATTGAAATGGGTGCAAACTGGCTTGTGGGTGGAGGTTCAAAGTGCAGTCACTTGTATGAAATTGCTAATCAACTTAAGCTCAAGACTTTCTTCTCAGATTTCCAGGACATTTCATCAAATGTCCACATGCAAGAGTAATCTGTGCCTCACCTAAATCTCCATTTCGTTGTCATTTCTGCATAACTAATTAAAAGTTAACAGTTCTCAGATTTTGTCTTCATCTGTCAGGTTCAAATCTTGATATATGTAAAGCAAGTTTGTATGTTTTTTCAGGGGTGGATTGTACCCGCAGGATGTGGCAGACGCAGCTTTTGAAGCCGCAGAAGCAAGGGACAAATTCTGCAATAAGCTTTCCAACATGTTGTCATCCAGTTCAGGAAAAGATGGCAGTGACGATAACGATATCTCCATTTCAGACGCTCAACGCCTTAGCGAACAGTAAGGAAATGTCAATTGCTTGTATTCATGAGTTTCAGGACCTGAATTATGCTGACATATAACAACTGGGAGTTTGGTAGTGTACCCACGACCCCACTTGAAATGGTTATAGATTACTTCTACTATGACTATGAAGATTCGCAGCCACCATCCGTGACAAGCTTGAAGAACGCCCTTCCTCGTCACGAGTTTTTGGATTTCGGGGAGGAGACGTTCTTTGTGGCTGACTCAAGAGGGTTCCAGTCTATCGCTTATTACATCGCTTCGCAGTTTCTTTCACAAGAAGACGGAGTCATAAAGGATCCCAGGCTTAAGTTAAACAAGGTAAGATAATTCCAGGACCAGTATGGCTTCCATGTTAGCTTGCACCTCTTTTAACTAATTTGTTCTGCAAATGTAGTCAAACTTCGAAATCGATGTCAGAACTACTCCTGTTTCCATGTCTTAATTAATATTTGTTAAAATTTTATAAGATGAAGATTAATAAAGAAAAATTTATTTCTACTTGTATTTTAGTACAATATGACGACTATAAAGACTCATGAAAACTAGACAACTCAAATCTTCCACAAGCCACTTCTATGTCAGAAAATCTATCAAGCAATCCGTTGTTACAAACTGCAGGTAGTTAAAGAGATTCAGTACTCCGATGAAGGGGTGAAAGTAAAAACAGAAGATGGTTCTATTTACCAAGCTAAATATGCAATTGTGTCGGTAAGCGTTGGGGTCCTCCAGAGTGATCTCATTGAGTTCAAGCCCGATCTGCCTGTAAGTTCTCGTTACACGAACTGTATTTGTTTTCATTTACTAACATTATGAGAACTTGCATGTGATAATTCATCATCATCAGCAATGGAAAAGACTGGCAGTAGACAACTTTCAGATGGCTGTATTCACCAAGATTTTCCTGAAATTTCCTTACAAGTTCTGGCCCTCTGGCCCCGGAACTGAATTCTTTATATATGCTCATGAAAGGCGAGGCTACTATCCTATTTGGCAGGTACTAAAATTTGTCCTACTATATCACCAGCTAAACCTTTCACTGAAGTTGTTGTCCCCACTATGTTCTTGGTGGTTTCAGCACTTGGACAATCAACTGCCAGGATCAAACATATTGTTTGTAACCGTAACAGACGAAGAATCGAAGAGAATAGAGCAACAGAAGGACGAGAAAACCCAGGAAGAGATCATGCAAGTGTTGAGGAAAATGTTCGGTAATAACATCCCAGAGCCAGAAGGAATTCTTGTACCTAAATGGTGGTCCAACAAGTTCTTCAAGGGTAGCTATTCTAATTGGCCTAAAGGGTATGGTGAAAAGAGATACGAGCAATTAAGGGTAAGCGATCACGATCAAACATACAGCACTAGTCTGAAGTGATTAACAATTTTTTTAACTGAAAGTTAAATGGACAATAGGAACCTATTGGTCCGATTTACTTCACCGGGGAGCATACTAATGCAAGATATCTGGGATACGCTGATGCAGCTTATTTTGCAGGTTATCTTCATCTATTTCTGTCAGTTATGTGCTCCTGATATTTTGTAGCATTTTAGTAAAAGTCATTGAGCTTTTTTAGTACACTTAATAACATTCAAATTCTAATAGATGGTATCGTAGGATGCATTCTTACCTCAAACTTTCCTGAAGAATAAAACGTCCAAACTTTTTTACTACAAAAAAAAAAAAAAATTGTCCGATGTAGGTCCTATATACTCGATACAATCTTAGACTGGAATCCAATGTCACTTGAAATTGTGATTACTCTTTTGCGAATTTCTGTAATATGATCATATCCAATCATGTGTGACAGGTATCGACACTGCAACTGATGTAATCAAGTGCATAAAAGAAGAAAATTGCAAGCCCCATAGCTATATGCATTGAAATTTAGGTGAGGGAGAATCGACAATGTTAAACTTTCTCTTCATTATACAGTTATACAGGATCTTAAATATATATAATTCTCATATATAAATTATCGAACCTTGATCCATAAATTTGATTAATTTTGATTCTCTTCCGTATTTTTATTATTTCTCCTCTCTTTATCACTTCTATATTTTCTCCTTATTTGATGGTTATCGGTAGAAGCAACTTAATCGACAATAATAGGACCAAAAGAGGCCATGTTTATAAGTGGTTTTTTTTTTAGAAAATCACCTCTTAACTACCACACCCATCAAGTCGATGTTAAGCTTTAAAAACATTTATTGCATGAGGCATTAATAATTCAACATTCTCTCACTTGGCTCATGTAACATTGCCATCTGCATAAGTCATTCAAATTTAATTCGCATTGAATACATTAGTCATCATAATCAAGAATTAGAACTAACGTGAGTTATGACGGTTGTATATGATTTAGTGCCTGTTTGAATGTGCTTATATTAATAGAACTGTTGTTAGTAGAGTTTTTCTATAAAGAGCTTTTTTAAGAAGTGGGTTGACTGTTTAATTGTCATTTTAAAAACAAGCTTCTTTGAAAGAGCTTCATACAATAGATTGTCTGGCAAAATAAAAATAAAAAAAAACTTTTAATTTAACTATATTTTTTTACAATAAAATTATTTATGCATATAAATATTATTTAAAATATATTAAATAATATGAAAAATGCAATATATTAATTATTATATAATTTTAAACCATATAAAACATAAATAAAAATATATTTAACTAAATCTTTTATATGGA
>JANIJH010000007.1:49556881-49570870 GCA_024520975.1 Erythroxylum areolatum
GAAACTTCACTATGAAAATTTAGGAGTTACAATCTCTCTCTATTTTATAAGGAGATACACTAACCCTCTCAAAAAATAGGTGAAACATTCTCTAAACCGTGAAGATTAAACTGAAGAAGAGGAGATTTGGGATGAATGAAAACTGATATGAGAAGGCCTATGTATAGCCCTCCCAGAGTTAACAGCTGGTTGGCCTTCATTTTTCTTCTTCTTTCTTTCTATTTTTTTTGACTTTGTGCAGGCAGCAGCAACCTTTTTAGACTTTAGTGTAGTCGGCAGCAACAATCTCCCACTTGAAGATTTAATTGAAAGTCAATCAAATATTTACACTATTCTTTCTTTCTTGCCATTTCCATGTTGCTCATGTCTCCATCAGACCGCAAGAGGATCGACACCAAAATCTGATCCCTTATAACACAATGCAACATCTGAGGTTTCTTTAATGTATTTAAAGATCGTCTCTATAACATTACAATGCTCTCTGTCAGGAATCTCCCTATACCGACTAACTACTCTCAATGCATGTTGAATGTATGGTCTTGTACAAATCATATCGAACATTAAGCTTCCCATTGTTGAAGCTTCCCATTGCTGATACATACGATACTCAAGACATCTCCATCCTCTCATCTTCACTGTTAGGACTCATGTTAGAGGATAACTTGAAGTTAACAAGAAGTGGGGTAGAAATTAGCTTACAAGCTTGCATGTTGAAGCGTCACAAGATCTTCTTCAAATAATTCTTCTGAGAAAGTCACATCTTCCTGTTACTTCTATCTCGGTGAGTTTGTATCCTAGAATCTTATTTGCTAGTCCCAAGTCCTTCATTTCAAATTCCTTAGCCAACTGAGCCTTCAATTATATAATATGATCTTTGTTGAGGCTTGCTACTAACATGTCATCTACATACAACATTAAGATGGTAAAGTCATTTTTACCAAACTTCTTGAAATATGCACAAAGGTCTGCATTTAGTCTGCTATATCTAAGGCTTATAATGAAAGAATGAAATCTTTTATACCAACACCTTGACGTTTGCTTTAGACCGTACAGAGATTTGTTCAACCTATAAACCAAGTTCTCATTTCCTGTTCTTCAAAACCAAGTTGGAGCATATATATCTCTTCTTTAAGATCTCTATGAAGAAAAGTCATCTTTACATCTAACTACTCTAATGTAAGTTAAACCTAGCACATATTCCTAGGACTACTCAAACTGTCTAAGTCGAACCACAGGAAAAAATATTTCAATGAAGTCAATCCGTTCCTTTTGAGCATATCCTTTTCACCACCAATCTTATACGATACCGCTCCACCTAAACATTGCCAATTTGCTTGATCTATTTTCAATGGCCTTCCTTTCTTGTGGTAGTGACACAAGTTCTAAAGTCTTATTCTTATGAACTTCAATTTCTTCTTACATTGCTGTCATCAATTAAGATGCATCTGAATTGTTTATTACCTCGTGGAGAGTTGATGGGTCCCCATCCTTAGTTAAAAGATAGTATGCAACATTGCCCTCCATAATATAATCTGAATGTCAATCTAGTCAGCTTTTGGGAAATTTGAATGATGAGTGTCTGGAGCTTCAGACTCTATTAGTTCTTCTAGTACTACTTCAAAAGAATCCATTTGGGATTCCTTTTTCACCTAAACAATAGTAGTCACTGAATCTTCCTTTGATGTGCGATCATTATCTCTTTTCTTTTGTAATTCATCTACAAAGATTACATTCCTGCTAATGATAACCTTATGGGCAGTGGGATCCTACAGATGATTCTCCTTCACTCCATCAGCATAACCCAATAATAAGCATTTTCTAGATTTTGGATCCAATTTCGTAGTTTATTGAGAATTGTACATCATGTAAACAGGACTTCTAAATATATGAAGGATTGAATAATCAATTGGCTTACTGGTTTACATCTCCATCGATGTCTTCAACTCAACTGCTGTTGAAGGAGCCTGATTTACTATATAACAAGCAATATTGATTGTTTCTACCCAAAAAGTCTTATCTAAGCTTGCAGTTGCCAACATAGCTATGGTTCTCTTTAACAAAGTTCTATTCATCGCTCTAGCACTCCATTTTGCTGAAGAGTGTATGTCGTTGTGAACTGTCTTTTGATGCCTTCTTACTTGTAGAATTGATCAAATTCATTACCAGTGTATTATCCTCTATTATCTGTGCTCAAACACTTGATATTCTTTCCAGATTCAAGTTTTACCTGCGCTTTGTAAATTTTGAAGATTGAAAATACATCTGTCTTTCTCTTGATTAGACACACCCAACATGTCCTAGAGTAACCGTCAATGAAGCACACAAAGTACTTCACTCCTCCCAAGGATAGAACTAGGAATGTTAATAGGCCCGATCATAGGCTAGAGTGGCTCATGGCTCGTAGCCCGACCCATGGTCTAACGGATCACAAGCAAGTGGGGCCAACTGGTCCATCTTATAATTTTTCAAAAATGTCAAAAATGAAATCTTTTTTATGAAACAACATCATTTTTGAAGTAACAGTTGGGACATAGGTCGGGCCGGACAGACCCGTGCTTGGCCCTAGCCCGGTTGAGTCGACTACTTTTGGCTTGTGGCCTGGTCAACTCAGGCCAAATCCAAAATTGACATCCCTAGATAGAACTAGTGCTTGTCATATATCATAATGAACCAATTTTAGAACTAATTTACTTCTATAATTTGATGTGTTGAACTTCAATTGATGTTGCTTGCTTGTAACATAATGCTTACAGAAAGGCAAAGATACCTTTGTAAGCCCTAGAAGTAGCTTTTTCTCAGAAAGAATCTTCATTCCCTATTCAAACATATATCCAAGTTTTTGATGTCATATTATTGCATTTGAACATCCTGAAATAACTGATGCTTCTACCTCTTGCAAAATCTCTGCCCTCAACACATACAAATTTGTAGCTATCTTTTCTCCCTTCATAAGTACAAGTGCACCTCAAATTCTTTTCATGATTTTGTTTTCAATTTCAACCTTGCAAGCAAGATCACCTAGTTGTCCTAAAGATAACAATTTTTTCTTTAATCCCTCCACATGGCACAGTCCTTTGATACTACAAATTACCATCATATAACTTCAGCTTGATGGTTCCTACACCAATAATCTTTAAGGCATGATCATTGCAATTGTACAGAAATCCTCCTAAGACAGGTTCATAATGATAGAACCATTCCCTTCGAGAGGTCATGTGAAAATTAGCTTTCGAGTTGAAAAGTCATACACCAACAAATCTTTTTTTCTTTCGTTTGCTGTCACTGCCTTACAACACAGGACGTTACCATCTTCTGAAGTGCTCGCCATATTTCCTTTAGGATTGGAATTTATCTTATTTGACAATCCTTCTTCAAATGACCCTTTTTGCTACAATTATAGCACCCTTTTTGCTACAATTATAGCATCTTAAATTCTTCTTACTTCTTGACTTTCCCCTACCATGATTGTAGTTTCCATTTTGGCCATATTCTGTTGATCTCCCTCTCATCACTGTCAAAGCCTCCTCTTGTTGTAAAGTTACTTGCTTGTCTTCCTTGTTCTTGCATTGATTTTCTTCTTCAAGAATAGCAGTTGCAAAATCATCAAAGATTAGGTGGTCTACACGAACATTATTTGTTAAATTGATTAGTTAATCATACGAAACTGGTAGACTTTGATGTAGAAGTTAAGCACGTTCTTAAGACTCTATTTTATGATTTAATGATGTGAGTTGAGAAATTAGACTATTCAAGGTGCTAATGTACTTTGTCACTGAAGTAGATTCTAACATCTGAAGAGTGTACAATTTTCTCTTAAGAAAAATCTTGTTGTGGAGTGATTTGGCCTCATAAAACTTAGTGAGATGATCCCACATCTTCTTTGTCATCTTCTTCTACTTTGTGCTTGACAACACCTTATCTGCTAATGTCAGATGAAGATTTGCAATAACATTCCTGTCCATCTCATTTTGCTTATTATTATCTGTGAATATTATTAGCCTTTGGCTGATAATTGCTAAACAGTCATATTTTCTCAATATAGCCTTCATCTTCAACTTCTACAATGAGAAATTAATTCCTTTGAACTTCTTAATCTCAAATTTTTCCGCCGTTGTTTCTATCACGAATAGAACTTAACTCCCACTATTTCATGTGAATAGTACATATTTGTATAATAGTAGAGTATATGTGAATAGTACCTTACAGTACGTATGAGTAGTACCATAAACATGAATAGTACCCAATGGCTACTGCTCAGTGATTATTACAATGTTAATTCAAAATAAATTCATGAATAGTTTCCACCTTTCTTGGTTACTATTTTACTTTTCATCAACTTTCATTGTCTTCACCCAAAAACTGAACGGATTGTGCCAAAAAATTCATCATAATTTTCTCATCATGCTCTGATATTACTTGTTGTGAAAACTGATTAGATTAGAGCAAGTTCGCAACTAAATAGGATTGAAGAAATAGTAATGAAGAAATAAACACACTGATTTTATGTGAAAAACTCCAAACAAATTAAGGTAAAAACCACAGGCAAGAAGAAGAAACTTCACTATGAAAATTTAGGAGTTGCAACCTCTCTCTATTTTGCAAAAAGAAACACTAACTCTCTCAAGAAATTGGAGAAACACTCTCTAAACTATGGAGATTAAATTGAAGAAGAGGAGATTTGGGATGAATGGAAACTGATATAAGAAGGCCTATTTATAGGCTTCCCAGACATCACTACAACAAATCAATCTATTGGTGACGATCTATAAATAGTCTATAAAAGAACACATTTAGTGACGATTTAAGTTTTCGTCGCTATAAGTAAACGATTTTATGACATTTTCTAAAAATGTTAGAAAAGTGAACATATTTAACAACAATTAACAAATATTGTCGCTATAACATGAAGTTTTAATAACATTTAGACAATTTCGTTGCAAAAACAAAAGATTTTTGCTACCAACAGCTACTTCGTTGTCAGATGTAGGGGAAATCAATATACTTGGCATCGATTATGGAAAAAGATTGCAAATTGTTGAAGCAAATAGCGACTAAAATATACATTAAGTCGCTAATAGTCATGTTTTTGCAACTATTATGGTAATCATCATGCAAGTAACGTAGAAACATTATATTAAGTGATGATATCTATAAAATGTCGCAAAAAGTATACTTAGTGTGACGATTTATTTGGTTTGTCACTAATTGTTGGGGACGGTATTCTAAAGTGTTGTAGGTATGCCACATATGGTAATTATTTATTAGATTCATAGCAAATGTGGTATCATTTGGCGACGATTATGGAGTTCATCGCAAATTGTTTGTATTAAATACTTTCCACACAGTTTTAGGTAAATTTTGATGAATTTTTGTATGTGATAGTATTGTTAAAATTAATAATATTTAGAAGATAGTTTGTTAATGCTAAGTGCATTTATTAATCGTAGTTAATGCTAAGTGAACCAAAAATTTTAAATTTGAACAATGCTAAAAATATCATAATTTTAAGTTAACAACTAGTCTAATCATTAATATTTAATAACAGTAAAATAATTATTTATAAAAGTTTTGGAAATGGTTGCAATATAATATAATCATATGTGGTAAGTAGTACAAACTTTTAAATAGAATTTTAAAAATTCTTACAAACATAGAACAACAATAATAACAATGACATTAATACGCAACCTTATCCCTAACTAGTAGAGAGGTTGTTTGAAAAATTCTTATAGATAAAACAATAAATTAAGTTTAAAGCTAAGTCCAGTTGATTGCAACGATAAATAACAATGATATAATTATTTCTTAGATTCTAAGTGACATGAGAGTCAGTAAAAGTAAATGAGTTCCCAATGTCTGGATTCCCAAGAAGGGTCTTTGCACGTTTGAAGGCACTAATTGAAGTTATGAAAGATCTTCCCTTAGGTTCTGGGTTGTCGACACCCTCTTCCATCAGCTTCTTTGATATAGCTAAACTTCTAGAGAATACAGTAAATGAGTCCCCATATTTAGTATGGAAGACAACTTGTTTAGATGAACTGCCATTATAATGCATTTCACCTAATACACAATTAGTATAGAACTTAGATTGCTAGATTAGTGAGACTGTAAAATGAACCCAAATTGGAACACATGCAGTCCTGAATAACCGAACCAATTCATTGGAATCGACAAATTTTCAAAACAACCAATTTCTCTAATCCTTTACGGACCATTGTGATATTGCCCCTGCCTCTATTTCCATCTGTGTTCTCTTAAAGATTTAAGGAAGCTTAACACAAAATATAGTATATAAAATCAAATGTTCATATGTATAATAGGTTCATAACAAGAAACGAGATGTAGATAATAAGGAAAGTGAGGTAGTTCGGATGATACTAAAAACCTTGAAGAAGAAGATTGGCCATAGATAAAGACCTTGAAGAAGAAGATCGGCCATAGAAGGCAAACAATTATTAGTGTATAAAGAGGGAATTTGTTCTGCATTGTTTTTCACTTCATTAGGGACAATTTTACCACATTCTTCCCAACGGAATGAATTTCCACCATAAAAAACTAGTCGCCTTGTTAGCATTCCTCAATGAATTATGTTAAGAGTTATACTTTGAAAAGGTGAATTTAGAATAAAATTCATTATGTTCAATGAAATTTTCAATGATAACTAAAAGTACTACAGTTTAGTAGTTATACATCTTCAATCTGCCTAATGAGATGAAAGTTATCGTTATTAAAATAAAACTAATCCATTTACCTTTTATATCATATCTAAATTTTAGAATTATAAGTAAATTACACATGACCATGTTGTTGATGTAAAGAAATTTAATATTATCTATATAAGCTTATATTATTATTATTTTAAAAAATTTAAATAATCTTTCAGATGTTCCATCAAATAGTTAGTAGGCTTTCCAAAAAAAACCATTGAAGGTCGTAATAACTTGTCAACCCATTTACAATCAACAAAGGAAGACAATAAATCATCTTCAAAACACAAAATCAAATATGACCCATCACCATATGCAAAAAAAAAAAAAGAACTCACAATAAACACCTAAACGTTTATTGAAAATGGAGTGCAAGAAGAAGGGTTTGAAAAGTGAAAGAACTATAGTTTAGAACTCATATATCTTCAATCGGTCACAATGAAGCATAGCAGTTTCAATTTATGCAGATAGTCGAAACCACATCGCAAGAAAACTTTGTGGACAAAGAAGACAGGAAAAGCACATCACAATAACCCAAAGATTGAAAGGAGAATAGAAATCTGACAATATATTGGATGGACGGAAAATCGAAGACAAACATAACAGAAGACGAAGATTCACCACAAGCGAGGCTTCTTCAACAATTGCCAAAACAGAGGGACAATGTATGAAAATGGTAAATACTCGAAGACGAAGATGGTTTCATCTTTGCCTTCTATTTTGTGTTAATAACCTAATAGGGAACAACGTCATTTGTTGTATAATAAAACAATGATGATGATTGTTGTACAAATAACGACATTGTTTGTTAGATGGTGAACGAAGATAAATGTTGTACAAATGACGTCATTTATAGTTAACATAAACGACAACATTTTTTATAAAGTTGAAAGAAATATACCATTTCATGAGGATTCAAAAACCTGTCCCCAAATGGTTTGTCATTATCATTTGGTTTCATATTTTGTAAATATAATACTATAATATATGAAAATTATATGTTACAGTATGAAAATTTAATATAATAAAAAGATAATTATTATTAATTAGAGTAATATATATTAAATACATAGCATATGAGAATATTTATACATAATGTAAATTTTCATAAAACATTACAGTAGTTAAATTAGTTGTTGGATATGTTATTGCTATTAAAAAAATTTATTAAGTGTAAAAAACTGCATTTTCTCCTATATAATTATTATAGAAATTTATGGTTATGATATGTTAAAAAAATTTAGCAAAATTCATAGATCTAGTAAAAAATTGTAGCGTTGGCGACACTTTCAAAAATTAGTTGTAAAATGTGAACCTTTTGTGACGTTTTGTGATATCGTAGCTAAATAGATGAACAAATTAAGCAAAGCAAAACATCGTCATGTTCATGGAAATGTCGATGATTTTTAAATTGGTCTTGAAATCTATGAAGTTGTTTATCTTTTGACGATGAAAACGTGATTAGTTTCCAAATATTTCGGTGTTTAAAAAATAATTTGAGACAATGTCGTTTCTTCGACGGCCAATAACATCGTCTCAAATTTTGTGTAAATGAAAAAACACCAAGTTTTCCTCAATCTCACACACCTTCTGCTTCCTCCTTTTCCCTTTCTCCCAAGTCACCTTCTAACGTCGTTTTCTATTCTCCTTAACAGAATTTGCGTGCCTCTGTCTTCTCCAGTCGGGGTGCTTCTACCCTTCAATGGAGGTAAGTCATTCAACATTTGTGATCTGTGATGAATGTCGTGTTCACTGTGTTGGTATTTTAAGAGAAAATATATTATGGGTTGAGCTAGTTTTTGGGGTGTTTTTGCGTTTGTTTTGATTATCTGTGGTGCATTTGGCTTTACATTCTGTTGCAATATGTTGAGGAAGGAAAAGGACGTGATTTCCTTACGTGATTTGGGATGAATATGTCATGCCTTTGAAGTGTTTGATGAAAATTTAGAGGGGTTTATGGATAAAGTATTGGTCACTAAACATGTTAATTATATAGTTTGAACATAGGGACTTACTTCTATTGATCCAGTTTAACTTGATCATATTAATCATTTATTATATTGGGTTTTATAGGAATCAATTTACTTAGATGAGAAAGAACTAAAAGATGATCTAAGGAATGATGGTGATGGTGAGATTCCCCTAAATGATGATGAATTTTTATTAAATAAAAGATGGGACCAATATAATTTAAGTAGATATGTCGTGGAATCAAGTATTATGTTTTTCTCTTTACTTTTAGTGTCACTAATTTAAAAGTGTAATATAAATATGAAAACTGTAAGTATTTTTTGTTCAAGTTTCACTTTCATTTTGATGTATTTATGTCTATAAACTCTTGATGAAGTGGTACTTTTTTTTGTTAAAAATAATAAAATTTCAAGTACTTCATGTTATTCTTAGTTTTGTAATTATATGAGAATTAAATGAGCTTTTCCTTATGCTAATTTAAACTTTTTTTTAGACACTTAACATGAGTAACACTTATCCATACGAGGAATTAATAGGAACAAGGAGATAATTGTTATGTCAAATTTATGTTATTATGATTCTTTGAGACCAAAGGCTAGAATTAAGAAAATTTTATATAATACAATGTATATTATTTTATCTTTGATTATTCGAGTTATTGATATTAATGTCTCTAAAGTAACTTCATATATCTTCTAAAAATAAATTAGGAGATTATTTTTTAAAAAATTATCCAAATTATGGTACTATGAAATTCAAATTGCTTATTATGAAATGTTTAGTTGGAATTTCAATTTGCTTTTTATGGAATTTGAAGTTGGATATTAAAGTCAGATAATATTTTGCAAGCTCTGTTTTGTATTGAAGAGCATCCATAATCATTCGACATCCTCCTTCTTTATAGTTTGCAGTTGTTTGTCCATCCAGGTAATTCGTCCAACTAATGTCTCCAATATGTTTTGCTTTACTAGAAGGACTATTTGTGAGAAAAAAAACTGTGATTGCAAATGAGGAATTGTTTTTATGTTATTGTTTGCAATACTAGGAGTATCATTGATGATAACATAAAGCTCTAATCTAACAGTCTAAGTATTGCATTTAATGTGGGTATTTTTGAAACATTAAGGCATAATAAACCCTTAGGATGGTATATAGGATGGAAATTGGTAATGCAGCTCCGATGAGACTTAGAGATGAAAAATTCCACGAGTTTAAGAGCGACAGCGAGAAGTCCCTTTCTCGATTCACAGGTATAAATAACGCCATATACTTTAGACTTTCTTGGCTTTTGAACTTTGTCAACAAACTTCAATCCAAATCACTCTAATTAGTAATAAATTAAAGTTGATGTAACAATTGAGCAAGGATTGCATTTAATATGGGTATTTTTGAAACAATATTGAGGCATAATAAATCCTTAGGATGGTATATAGGCTAGAAATTGGTGATGTAGCTTCGATGAGTCTTATAGGTAAAAAATTCCATAAGCCTAGGAGCGACAGCTCGAGTTTCAAAGTCAAGATGTGGTATATAATCACTTGCTAATCTGAGGCATAGATAAATTCTATAGTTCATGGCTTATTCATGGTGAACGTTAGGAAGCAAGTTATAGTAGAAGTGGTTATACAAGTTATAACGATAGTAACAATAATGATGTAGATGATTGTACCATTAATGATGATGGGATTGACGAGATGTTAGATGATTATGGGAATTATATGGCGACTAAGAATGAAATAGGTATTCCTAACATAATTGGTAGTATTACAGAAGATAATTTTGGGAAGTTATTGAAAGTTGCTCAAAAAGAATTATATCTAGGGTGCTCAAATTTCTCACAACTATCTTTTATTATCAAGTTGTTACATTTGAAAGTCTATAATAAATAGAGTAACAAGTCTTTTGACACAAATTTAGTAACATGTTAATTGTCTTACTAAATGATGCATTAATTGTTGGACACAAATTGGCCAAATCTTACTATGATGTAAAGAAATTGTTAAGTGGCCTTGGATTGGGATATATTTCAATTCATGCTTGTAAGTATTATTGTATTATTTTATTAAAGGAAAGTAAAGATCTTGAGGAGTGTCTAATTTGTGGTATATCAAGATGGAAGGTGGATGATGGGAGAGGGAAAAAGATACCAAATAAAATCATGCGACACTTTCCTATTAAACCACGGCTACAAAGACTTTTTATGTTAACAAAAACAAACATAAATATGAGGTGGCATAAAGAGAAACACATTGATGATAACATCATGCGTCATCCAACATACTCATTGGCATGGCAAGAATTTGATAGAAAGTTTCCATGATTCACACAAGATTGTCATAATGCTCGACTTAGATTGGCCTCAAATGGATTTAATCCTTTCAGTAACATGAGTACTTCATATAACATGTGGCCGGTAATTTTAGTGCCATACAATTTACCTTCATAGAAGTGTATGAAGGTTTTTATGTTATTGTCTTTGCTTATTCCAGGACCTACTGCTTCGGGTAAAGATATCGATGGATACGTGCAACCATTAATTGATGACTTAAACGATCTATGAGAATTTGAATTACAAAATTTTGATGTTATTCAAAGTCAAACATTTATAATGCATGCCATTGTTTTGTGGACTATAAATGATTTCCCAACTTATGGGAATTTGTTTAGGTGGAGCACTAAAGGATATATGGCTTATCCTGTGTGTAACCATCAAACTTGTTCAATGAGGCTACGAAGCAAAATATGTTATATGGGTCATTTTTGTTGTTTGAAACATGGGCATAGATGGCGAAGAAGTAAATTGTTTAATGGAAAAGTAAAATTGGGTGAAGTTCCATTGCAGTTGTCTAGTGATGATATTGTTTACTAGCTATCATATTTAGGTGACATTACTCCTGGAAAACACCCAAGTAATAGAAAGTGAAAGAGAAATGATGTTGAACTCAATTGGGCTAAAAAAAACATATTTTTCTATTTGCCATATTGGAAGGAATTACTGTTAAGGCATAATCTTGATTTGATGCATATTGAGAAAAATATTTTTAACTCAAATTTAGGAACTACCATAGAAATTGATGGGTAATTGAAAGGCACAATTAAGGCTAGACTTGACTTGGAAGATACAAATATTAAAAAAGACTTGTACTTGAAAAGAAGAGATGATGGGTCATACATTATTCCCCTACTTGTTACAATATGTCAAAAAGGGTGAAGCAATCTTTCTATCAGTTTCTTCAATCAGTGAAGTTTCCTGTAGGTATGCATCAAATATAGGTCGTTGTGTAAATGTTAAAGAGGGAAAAGTATTAGGGTTGAAAAGTCATAATTATCTTGTACTTTTGCAACAATTACTTCTTGTTGGAATACGTGGGTGTTTGTCGAAGGATGTGTCCGTAACTTTGGGTCAATTGGGAGAGTTTTTTAAGGAGTTATGTTGCAAGACACTTAAAGTTGAAGATCTTGACAAAATGAAAAAGACATAGCTTTCATTCTATGTAATCTTCAACTAGTATTTCCCCTCGTTTTTTGATGTTATGGTTCATTTTCCAATTCACTCCTTATAAAGTAAAACTCTGAGTACTGATTCAATTTAGATGGATTTTCCTTATTGAAAGATAAGTCGTATTAACTTTTACTTTTTTTAAAGTTATTTGTTAGTAACAGTCCTTAATATTTTATATTTTTCATGTTTTTATGCTCTCTTAAGTGTTATGTATGTAATAGAGCTTGAACTGAAGGGTCTATTGTAGAGGCTTATATAGAAAATGAATGCTTGACATTTTGTCAATGTACTTAAGTGATGTGGAGACAAGATTTAATAGACCAAAACGTAACTTTGATTTTGATGAAGAGGGTGAGTTGACAATTTTCTCCCAAAAGTAAAGCCATTTGGTGTAGGTAAATATGTGGAGTTAACTAAAGACGAATTCGAAATCTCCCATTGGTATATTTTGAACAAACTCGAGAAAGTCGAGATATATATGGAGTATGTATATTCCTTTTGATTCAAACAATCATATTAAAATTTTGTTCATTGAATCTCATTTACTTTTTTAAATAGAGAGTAGAAAGAGTCCACTTACAGCAAATGGATTATTAATATTGAATAAAGACATAAATTGAAGTTTGTATTATGGTTTAGAAATAGAGTAAGTTACTTATTAATTACATGTTAGGAACATATGACAATTTATATGTCAGAATAACTTTTGAGTTCATTTTGTCATACAGATGATATGGTTACATAACCATAATGTGCAAGAGGCGACAACGACATTATATAGTTTAGCATATGGGCCTCATATTTGTGGGAAAAAAATTATATAGGTTGCATTGTTAATGGAGTGAGATTTCACATACAAGATCGAGATGATATTACTATTTAAGTGACATCTCTGAAATAATAGAGTTGCACTACATCGAAGATAAGAAAGTTGTTTTATTTAAGTGTAAATGGTTTAATCTTACTGACATGAAAGTGAACAGGAATATTACTAACATCAATATTAGTAAGATATGGTATGATAATGATCCTTTTGTCCTTACAAGTTAAGTAAAGCAAGTTTTCCACCTTGACGATACTATATTGGGTAGTAATTGGAAGGTTGTTCAAAAGTTTCAACAACGAAATGTCTTCGATTTTTATGAAAGGGATAATGATCAATTTAATGAGGATGCAAATAAAGTTTATCAAGAGATTAGATTGGAGTTCATTAATAAAGCCATTCCATTAGAAGATGCAAATATATCATCATTCCATAGGAGAGATGTTGATCCCAATATGATACAACTGGATGAAGTCCAAGCCAATTCTATCATACAAACAAATGAAGACTATACTCAGGATGAATTAAATGACAATGATGATACTTTGGCCGAATATATTAGTAATGAAGAATCCTATGATAATGTAATTAATGATGATGATTTTCAACTTCTTAATCATGATGATTAAATGTAAATAAATTGTTTATATTGTTTTAAATGTTATGTTCATATTTGAGTTATGTTGTTGATGTTTTACTTATGTTTATTCAAGATGAATCAATGCGTATTGTTAATGTTTTACTTATGTTTATGCAGAATATTAGTGTTTGATTTTGACTTGTGTTTGACTTATATTCATGTGGAATGTTGATGTTTGAGTATATATTATGTGTTAAGTTGATATTTCATTTTAGTTGTTCAATATAATGGGACTTGGAAGAAACAAGGAAAAGAGGGTGGTAACTACCGAAGATATTCTTCCCCCACAACAACCAAATAAATCCGACCTTATCGTTCAATAACCATTGATTTCATCCTTCAATGA
>JANIJH010000007.1:49581253-49605825 GCA_024520975.1 Erythroxylum areolatum
TGTAATTTATTTTAATGCAGTAGAAGAAGTTGATGCAAATACTTTAGATGAAAGCGTAGTTTATGAATCTTTAAATAGCGTTGGAGAATTTGAAATTTTTAACGATGATAAGACATAACCTCCTTCAGAAATATAATTTGATTTTGATTTTGATTTTAATATTTATATTATACTCATATTTATTTATTATTAATTCATTATATAATAACAGATGTTGGTTTATTTTTATTTTAATAAAATATTTTATTTTTACTTATTCCTATAAGTTTTACTTCTTATTTATTATATACCGATTTTATAACGGTTGATTATTGGTTGAACCTCTAATCTTTAAACCTTTCGATTGATCGGTTTAATGTCCAATTCAATTTTTAAAACACCAGGTGTCGTAGAATCGAGAAACTTTGGTGGATACATGTGTGATAGTATGCTTAGGATCGTTGGACTTTGTGAACATCCCCAAAGAGAGATTCAAGTGGTGAAGCAAGCAAGCCCCATTAGGAGCAAAAAAGTTGACAGCCAGATGTGCTACAAGTGGTGGTTTCTTTTTGTTATTTAAGGCACTGATTCAGTCATGAATTCCCTCAACAAGAAAAAGATATTATTATTCCTTCCTTGTATCTTTTCAGGCCTCCACTAAGATTTATTAGCACTGCATCTTTTTATGTCTCTTTTCTTGTGATGGCATATGCTCAGGACATATGTTCCTGTCCTGAGTAAATATTGTTAAGTAAGCATTGTCCTTTCTTCAAGATATCTTTTTTCACAGCTAAACAAGTGAACCAAAAGCTGGATGAGGAATCTGTGCTTTTAGCCCATAAGGCTAAACTCTCACTCTCAATTTGGTTAAAGAATCCTGCCAAAAAGTTCCTAATTTTGCAATTTCCCACTTGTTCTTCAACTATTCAATTTAATTTACTTGCACAAAAAAATGTATCTTTTAATTAAAAAAAATTAGACCTTATTAAAAACATCAAAATTTAATCCATTTAATTTTTTAATAAAAAATTCACAATCAATATTATACAAAAATATATTAAATAAAATTTTAAAAACAAATAATAATTCACTAAATATATAATTGAAAGTGAATTATCTAATAAAATTAAACAATACGTAGTTTAATTAAACAACTTAATTAGTTAGTTTAATTAAGTGTTAAGAATATCTTTCTTGTGGAGTAAGTTGCATTATTGATGTTAATAAGGATATTAAAATCAGCTTGGAATTAAAAATTTAAAAATTAAAGTATTTAATTATTTTTTAAAGTTTAAACTATAATTTTAAAATTAATAAAAGTACGAGGTTTTTTAATTAACTTGAATTAAATTCAATTAATTAGTAATTTGAGATTTGGAAAAAGGCATATTTTGGTCCCAAAAAAAAGTTCATACTTTTTCAGTTGCGCGCAATTTGTTACTTGGAATATCAGCCTCTTTAACTATGAGCAATAATTAGCTGTAAATGCACTCGTCAGCTTCATTTGATCCGTGGCCAATGTCCTATAGCCAATGACGTGTCGAGTTCTCGTTGCATTCAAACATCGTCAGTCGTGTTTTTGTTTGTACCTAAATACAAATAGCTATCTTGTAGTGGGCCCAGAAGCATAACATGAACGTAAAGCCTCTTCTCTCAGATTCTTTTTCTCTCTCTTTCTCAAACTTTTCCCCATTTTCTCACTAGCCAAACAGCAACACGACTGAACACTTATATACAACACTTGTCCCTTAAAGCCCGCTAAATCTTACGGCGAAGATGGTGGAACCCAAATCCAAACCCAAAATCCAAGTCCCGAACAACATGGGGCGTTCGTCTTCATCCAACTCAGAGTTGTCTCATCTTGACTCGCCTCACTCACCTCTCCGATTCCACTCGCCTCTCCGATCCGACCATGGTGACCCGCCGGAGACCCCTCCCTATGCCTCTCCAATTAACTCGCCGGAGAAGCCGCCGCCCGTAATCGATAACTCCAAGGCCATCGTCGCCGTTGATAAGTTTACTCAATACTCCCCTGTGACTTCACAGCTTCCAACCGAGAACGCGGCGGTGAAGTCGGCGTCGGCACAGGAGGCGGAGAATCGTCCGCCGGCGGTTATGATGAATAGGGCGATCAGAGAGGAAAGCGCAAAGACTGTGAGGAAGGTTGGGGAGGAGCGGAGACCGGGGACGGTGGCGTCGATTTTAAGAAGGTCGCGTAGAGAAGAGATGATGAGGATTGGGGAATTGGGGTTTCGATTAAGCGAGGTCGTTTTGTGTTTGATTTCGTTCTCTGTTATGGCGGCTGATAAGACTCAGGGTTGGAGTGGTGACTCTTTTGATCGATATAAAGAGTACAGGTCACTATCTGTATCCATAAACTGTCAAAGGTTTAATCTTTTGAAGTTGTATTGATAAAAACGCATCTGGGTGTTTTTGACAGGTATTGCCTATCTGTGAATGTGATTGGATTTGTGTATTCAGGGTTTCAAGCTTATGATCTAGGTTACCATTTAGTAACTGGGAAGCATGTCATTCGTCACCATCTACGTCGTCACTTTAACTTCTCTCTGGACCAGGCAAGTTTTACAGTTTTTCATGGTTTGTTCACATATAATCAAACTTTAGTTTAAGGTGAATGCAAGGTTCATAATTATGAATAATGCAGGCTTAATTTAGATAAATTAATGTAAAACATTGGTTATATGGTTCAAGGGATGTACTGTAGATAGTTGAAGTCCACAGGTTCATTTGACTGATGATTTTGGTGGAACAAGGATGTGGGAATTGCCTATATGGTGACATGCATGGTTTTAAATTGCAGCCGCAATATCGCGGTTGCGTTCCGGATTGTTCCCATGATTCTACCTGCATCATCTGCAATTTAAAACATTAGACATATGTGTTAGGGTGGCAGCTGATGATGTTGTGTGTTTGAACCTTGAGACATGACTCGAGTTTAGGATTATGGGAAGTGTTCCAGTTGAAGGAGCCTAGTTGTAGGAGATTGTAACCGAGTGGCAGTCTTTTTTAAGTTTATGTTGTTACTAAGTTAGCATGGGACCAAATCTGCTAACTTGTCCCATGGGTAATCAAACACAGCTTATCCTGAATTTGCAAATTTGGAATGGGGTTGATACCTCTATTGGAAACATTGCAGATACTAGCATACCTACTGATATCGGCATCGTCTTCAGCAGCAACAAGGGCGGATGACTGGCAATCAAATTGGGGAAAGGACCGGTTCACGGAAATGGCAACTGCTTCAGTAGCAATGGCTTTCCTGGCATTTATAGCTTTCGCTGTTAGCTCTCTTATCTCTGGTTACAATCTATGCGGTTCCAGTTGACCAGGCAAACAGAGTCACATCACATGGCGTTACACTATGTTCAATAAAGTTAATATGAAAAGCACCAAAGGCAAAGTTAATTTTTAATGTTGTACAGAGTCAGAGACGGCTGGTTTGGCTGTTAGAATTTGTTTTTCCTTTAAACAAACAATGTAAACATTACATCTAGGCTTGTATTATGAAAGCTACTTTTTTTATTAATCCTTATTTAAGAGACTTTTCTTGTATATTATATTTTTTCTTGCTTATCAAACTAATAAACTTGACAGAAAGTAAATACGAGCAATAAAGAATTTAGCATGAAGTGGGTGGAATCACATTTTCAAGTTTGGGCTGATCAGATCAGAGTTAATTACCTAACTAGGCAAAGATAAGTTCAATTAGTTTATGGGCCAAGAGGCACATCAAGCCTTTGGACAGAAGTCAGTCTTCCTTTGATCAATCCACATGAAACCCATGCTGGATTTTCTAAAGAAAGATTAATTATGTACAAGTTTTAAAGAAAATATCAGGTCCTAACCCAATCGATTGGTGCTTTGTGGGGCTTGGTTCCTTCCTTTTTCCGCGAGTGACATAACATAAAGTATGCTTATCCAAAATCCAATCAACCATTATTGACATATAAATAATGGGTTCTAGAGATGAGACTCAATAATGAGATGCTTGAACTGAGCTCGCCAACTGTTTGAGATACACTAGCTTTTGTGGCTGAGGTGATCTCCCAGCCTTATTATCTTCTTCTCTCTTGTCATATTAACTAAATTATTTTCTTTGTTCTAAGTAGATAGTTTCATTAGTTTTCAAGTAAACCAGTACAGGACAATTCTACATTATTGGAGTTGAGATTTAGTGATTTCTCCATTTCCCTCTGTTCATGTAAATTGAATTCGAGCAACCCCAGTTTGCCACGTGGAGAAAACACCAAGAAGTTTTGTTACTATACCTAATGTGGCTCAACCTGAAACGCAACAAATCAGTCTTCCTCCCCTAATCAATATATATATATATATATATATAAATTCAGAAAACAAGAGAAAGGGAAAAAGGGTTTCACGTGATTTCTTCCATCAGCCATGTTCATGCAATCTCGAAATCTGAACTACATGACAAATATTCGGTATCGTTACCATCTTCTGTTTCTCCTTCTCTTCTTCAAAGCACCAACCAACCACCTTCAGCTTACATTGATCTTTTCTTTTTCCCTTCTCATCCTCAACATATAGAAACCCAAAATGGCTCGCTGCGGTACCAAGCGATCAGCATTCGTGTTCGTTCTGATTGACAGTTGAGATACGTTAAATTATTTCCATATACATACGTACTCTTTATAAACGAATGGCAAGCATATATAATTATACAGAAAATATGAAAATTGACAATAACCTTAATTTATACAAGTTCAATCACGCAATTTTAATCTATGTTTCCTTTTGAATTTTATTTATTTTTTATTCTATATAATAATTTTTTGTAAAAATAAAGAAATTTTTTTAAAATATTAATTATTTTACTCAAAGATTTTACAACTTACTGAATACAATTTAAGAACATTATTTCTTACTCCCCTCAATAAATTAGGGTTTAACATATTTTATTCAATACTTAAATATACTTTTTAGTTTTCTTAAAACTCATAAATATGTCAAGGATTGTTCTTACAAGCGCCAAATTTTTTACATAAATTTTACATTGGTAAACTCTTTATTTTTAGTTTGTTTTCTTAATACTCTCAGTATGAGGTTGTCGGAATTGCATAATTTAAAATTCAAAGAGTGAGGCTGTTAAGAGAACAAATTAAAAACACAAAAAAAAGAGATTCAAATTGTGAAGTCGTCATGATTACGTAATCTGATTTATGTCATTTTTAAACAACCATATCGTTTTAATTACGTGATTAAATAACGTCATTTCATTAATATTCATTTATTATGTTAATTTTGACTAACGTATATTAATAGCTAAAGTTTCTGTAATACATGACAAATTATATCAACAAACTTAACGGAAATATTAATGTCAGATTAAAATTGAAAAAAAATTAAAATACTTTATTGCTATTTTTTAAAATTCAGACTAGAGTTAAAAAATAAATTTTGAATATTTTATTGTCATTTTTTAAAATTTAAATTAACATTAAAACGATTGAAAATTTAATTATTTTGTTGTTTCTTTTTTTAAATCGAATCCGTGTTAAACTTAAACTGATAATTGGAAAGTTACTTTAAAATTTTTAATTTGGGGAGGATCAATTCTGGCACTTGCATCAAAGTTAGTAAAAGTAATTGGAGGCCGTATACGGACGAGGACCATACCATACGGCGGTTGTTCTTCGAAACACAACCCCACCGCTTATGTCTTTTAACGTGGGGCCTCACAAAATACACACTTCCTTTTGTCCTAATTCCAACACAGCATCATTTCGTGATCTAAGGGTAAATCTTTTCCCAGTCGTACAAATTCTAATCAGAATCATTAAAAAATTAATTAATTAAGAATAAAAAAAATAATAATTAAAATAATAATTAAAAATTTTATAACAAAAAGCAAAAGTATCATTTTACAAATATTATTTATTATATACCTAAGTAGTTGCATGCAAGCAACATCTCTTACCGTTTATGTTTCTGTTTTGTACGTTGCAACGCCTGCCCTGATGCCCTAACTACAACTAACTACAGCTAGGACATTATAGCTTCGTTTCAATGACCGACTTATCCCTCTCCTTGTAGGACTTGTATTCCCCGTATTACCCTTGTTTGGTTTCTTACAATACTCGGTTCTCCTCGTGTAAATAGATAGAAATAAAATATTCCAAATTTATGATTGCCCTTCTCAATACTAAGGTTCGTTCAGAAACAAAATTTGATAGTATACAATTTTATCTTTATATAATAGAGAGACATTTATATCAAACTAAATTGTATTAAACTCAAATCATCATCATCACATTTGGTCTGAAGTTTTACAATAAAACAGGGTCTTGAAAGATTTGATAGTACTCAAATGTGATTGAAAAATCTAATTAGCTATTCTACTTCTATTTTATTGGTTAGATTATAATTTCCAATATGAACACTTCCAAATCTTAATAATTGATGTGAAATGTAATAAACTAAAATAAACTCAAATAATTTGACTTAAATTTCTATTCCTTATCTTGAATTTCAACAATAAAATAAGAAACAAGTTAACAATTTGGATGCATTCAAAAGTAATGATGTTGAAGTCAAATTCGTTTGGAGTAATGTAACAAAATGAGAAATTTGAGTTGGAATAATATTATGTAAATATGGGAGGGTGTATTGGGGAATTAAGAATAGCAAGTGCACGTGGAGTCGACAACTACGGACTGGCAAATGTGAAATTTATGGAGGGAAAGAAGGGCAAATGGAGAAAAGAGAAGGCCACAAGTCATAAGCGTCGGGCCCTCCTTGTCTCCTCCGAGGTGGATCTTCGCACGTTATGAATGTAGTCGTCACACTTCTTACTCTCTAACTATTGGTGAGAGACACTGAGAGAGGAAAAGGCATGGACTTGCTGAACATTTGAGCAAGTTTTTCTTCTTCTTTTTTTCAGAAACAACCATAACCTACTCTTTCTCTCAGTTTTCTATAACCCCAACAAGTAAGCTCTAGACTTTCTGAAGGTATAGCATTTGGGCTGAAATTGTTGCTGCAATGGCGTAGCTTCTGCCTTTGCAAAGATCACGTCTTTTTTATGAGAGATGTTTTTGTCAAAAGGGTTTTCTTTATTGGGGTTGCTTTCACGGTTTTTGAGCTTAAGTTTTGGAGTTTTGAAAGGAGTTTCTTTGCATCCATTAAATGAGTTTCTTTCTGGTGATGAAGAAGAGGCAAGGTTTGGATATTGGTGTTTGTAGGTTGATTTGAAGTCGGATATAAGCAGAGTTTCTGAGGGAGAATTAGTCTCTCAAGTTTATTCTTATGCAACTGCTTGGTTGGCGACGAAATCGTGTTCTTCAGTGTTTGAGTGCGTGGATAAGGAGTTTTTCGAAATGTAGTTGAATGATATACAACTTGTAAGCATTTTTCCTTCTTGGGTTAGGATTGATCGATTGACTGCTAGAAGTTTCGGTTCGAATCCATGAAATTTCGCTGCTTTAAGCAAATATCCAACAATGGCAAACCGGAGAGGAGGCTTTCTCTTGGAGAATACAACAGGGCTGTTTCTTGGTCAAAGTATCTGGTCTCTTCTGGTGCTGAAATTAAAGGAGAGGGTGAGGAAGAATGGAGTGCTGATATGTCCCAATTGTTCATTGGTAACAAATTCGCAACGGGGAGGCATAGTAGGATTTATAGAGGAATATATAAGCAGCAAGATGTGGCTATCAAGCTTGTGAGTCAGCCAGAGGAAGATGAGAGCTTGGCTTCTATGCTTGAGAAGCAGTTCACTTCTGAGGTAGCTTTGCTGTTTCGGTTAAGGCATCCTAATATCATCACTGTAAGCTCTGTTTCTTTAGTGGAATGTCCTGTGTATTCCTGTACTTTTCCCTACTTTTATTTGCTAGAACTCTTATGATTTAGGCTGGCTACAAAAGATGATAAATATTTCATTTATTTCTAGTTCTGTTGTGATCCTATGGATGGTTCTTTGCTAAAATAACAAAAGGTACTGGAATACCACTGGAGACTTAAAAAACTTTACGTTCACGCGAAATCCATTTAGTAGGAATGATGAACTTTTGGCAGGAGGACCACTTTATCTCTGATGAGAATTAAAGATGCCGTTGCTTATTTGCTTGCAACCGAATTGGTAATTTTTTGTGGAAAACATTTATTTGACGGTTTTCTATTGTGGTTGATAGGCATTTATTGGATATTGTACATTATGTCTACATTGGTATATATGACCCATGTGCGTTAACCTATTATTTTTGTGTGGAAGAGATCATAAAACTTTTTCAGTGATATCAAATATACTTCTAGCTTTAGAATTGCAGAGAAAAAAAATTATAATCATTAGCATTCCTCCAGCTGTGGAAAACTACAGATCCTAACATTTGACTTGTTTCACCAAGAATGTTGGCTCTAATGATAGATGGGGAATAGATGGACCTGCAAATGCTTCAGTGGGACCTCAGGGCTACAGATAAAAATGAGAAAGCATTTTAAGCTTCATTATTTGGAAATCTGTAAATCTAAGTACAGATTTCTGGAGCAAAACTAAATGGCCTACCTGTGTATCTTCACATTCTTAATATAAATACACAGATTCGTTTGCATCCTTGGCCTCAGTAGCATAACAAAGAACACAATCTGTCTCATCTAATATCATATTTTCATATGTTGAACTTTGTTTATAACAATTCGATCTGTATTTTTTTCACTTTCTTCATTCAGTTTGTTGCAGCTTGTAAAAAGCCTCCTGTGTTTTGTATTATGACGGAGTATTTGGCTGGGGGCTCATTAAGAAAATATCTCCATCAGCAGCAGCCGCATTCAGTTCCACATGACCTTGTTCTCAAACTAGCCCTTGACATTGCACGTGGGATGCAGTATCTTCATGCTGAAGGGATACTTCATAGGGATCTCAAATCAGAAAACTTACTGTTAGGAGAAGACATGTGTGTCAAAGTAGCTGATTTTGGTATCTCATGCTTGGAATCTCAGTGTGGTAGTGCAAAGGGATTCACGGGGACATACCGTTGGATGGCCCCAGAAATGATTAAAGAAAAACAACATACAAAGAAAGTTGATGTTTATGGTTTCGGCATTGTCCTGTGGGAGCTTTTAACAGCACTGATTCCATTTGATGACATGACTCCAGAACAGGCTGCATTTGCTGTCTGCCAGAAGGTAAAGTTGCATCTACTTAACTCTATGTTGATTGGTGTCCTCAGTTTTACTGAAATTATTGTGCATTCATATTTGTATCTCACTAACCTAATTAACTGTATTCAGAAAGTAGAGGGCACATAATTTACCTTTCTTGGTTTTTAGAACTCTTTAAGGTGTTTTCACTTTAATGTGAAATGAGTACAAAATTGCTAGACCTTAAAATTCTATGAAACATTTGTTCCAAAGAAAAACACAATAGAAAAAGAAAAGAAGAAGAAGCTCTGTGAAATGCATGGAAGCAGAGAACCTGAAAAGAGCATAGGAAGAAAGAAACCTATTCATCTGAAGGTCTTTGTTTTCACAATAAAGACTTACAGTATCAAGGGTTTTCTGAGTTAAATCTCTTGGACTATTGATTTGTGACATCTCCGTTAGTTGAAGCAAAATGTAGAATGCATCTCTGCCTAATCTGCTACATAAAGCTCTCATAAAACTGTTGGAAAGGACCATCAAATGATTGCATTTGCTGGTCTCAGAACATCAAGCACAATAGTTGATAGAATATTGGCGAAGGTAATGTGACGTCGGATACCTCTAAGCCTAATTTGTGTATATGGTAAAGGGAGATACACGAACACGAAACAAGTTTTTCCTGAACAAGGATAAATATCCTCCAAGAGTGAACGAGGCAGCCTTCTACTCATCTGTCTGCTTGTACTCCTAAGCGCACAGATTCACCAACAAAAGCATTATACTGATCTGGTGGGTTTATTTTTCAGCAGACAGAAAGTCTTATATGTCACCTGACATGTAATGGTAATGATGGACCTGACATAGACAGTTGAAGCCAACTTTGTGATGGCGCTTGCATAAGAGCAACTAGGCACCAAAGCAAGGCGATAGAAAGGCACAGCGCCAGTTACTCTTAGGAAGTGCCTTAAGCCTTTAAAAAACCTTTGGCAACAAGAGAAATTCCTACAAAAACCTATAGAAGATAAATTTTTGCTGCGTTTTGGCATTCCTTCACTAGGAAACAAGCGAGCTTTCTATGATATATACTAATTTGTGTACAGTTAGCCCAGTGATATAGTGTCTGATGCCCTGTTTAGGATTACTTACTAGTTCTCCAACTTAACTTGATTGCTACTGTATGTTTCTTCATTTGCCTTGTGAGAAATATTTAATTATGGCAAAAACTTGTTGAATTTCTAATTCAGGGTCTGAGTTGTGTGCAGAATGCTAGGCCTCCATTACCACCTACATGCCCCAAGGAATTTGGTATCCTCATAAAGAAATGCTGGTCAAGAACTCCCAGAAAACGACCTAATTTCGATGAGATAGTTGCTACACTGGAGAGCTACGTAGAGTCACTCAACGGGGTTCCAGCATTCTTCTCATCTGTTTCATCGCCACGAAATCGTGCTAATTATCGGTGTTTTACGAGATGCATTGATGGCAAGCCTGAGATGTCCGGTTGATGCTGTACTTCTCGTGTCTAGCTTTGTATTGTTCACCAATATTAGTAGATATCAAAGGTATTGGAACCAAAGTGGTTTCTATCATTGGTAATTTGATGCTTATGTAACACCTTTTTCTAACATATATATTTTTCTCGTACTTCTCTAAGCTACCAGGAAAGAGGAGCTTCACAAGAGTTAAATGTGATGGACCATTTTTTCCTGTATATTCCTTCTGTTGTATCTGATAGTTGCTTGCTTTCTGGTATCCAAATTAATATAATATTATCATTTAGAATAATTTATACTTGGATTGCTTTACCTTTGTTCACGATAGTTAAAAAGTCAACTGTTAAATAATTCAATTGTTTCAGTGGGTTTAGCTGTAAAAATTTTGAATTGTCTAATTTTTTGATTCGATTTATTTTAATAACTCTTGTTATGAAAAATTAACTAGTTTATTAATTAATATGCCAATTTTGTAAATTAATAAATTCTTATACATTAAAATTAATTAATTAATTTTTATTAAAAATTTTCTTTTTTAATTAAATTGTAAATTTTTTAATAAGTAAGAATGATTTTTTTCAATTATATTTCAAGTTCTTTAATTTTATTTAATTTTTAAGTATTTTTATGACGGACTAAATTTAGTTAGATCTTTTAAATCTTAAATTTCTTGTTTTACTCATTAACTTTTAATATGATTTTTTTAAAACATTGAAAATTGTAGACGCAGTCTTAAGCAGTAAGCCATAGAGGCTAGAATGAGTTTCAATTAATTTTAAGGGTTACTTGGTTAAAGAGTTTGGGAATGATTCAATAGGTAAAGAATAAAAAATGTTGATCAGTTATTTATTATGATTGAATAAATAATTTTTTTAATATTTCACTTTTTGATATTATTCGATATCGCCCACATATGAGAGGAATGATTTTCATTGTTTATTAACAGGAAAGTGTCACGGGCGTGATAGTCTCTACATGCCGTGACAATAAGTGTCACACTGGTGACACGTACTTATTTTTTAAATAATTTTAATTAAAATATAATTAATTAATTAATTATAATTAATTGATTCATTAAAATATAGTTAATTAATAATAATTTAATTAATTAGTTAATTATAATGTATTTAATTAAAATATAAAAAATTATTTTTTGACATTTTTAAAAAACTAACTACTATATATAATAATAATAATTATTTCTTCATTTTAACTAACTATCTTAATTATATCAATTATCTATTATAACGGCTGATATACATTGTATGAATAAACTGCCTCCTTAATATTATATGGTACCGCCAATTGGGCCTGACAGTTTGGCCGAGTGGTCTAAGGCGCCAGATTTAGGCTCTGGTCCGAAAGGGCGTGGGTTCAAATCCCACAGCTGTCAAATAGATCTGTTTTTTGGGTTAATCAGTTAGGATAACGTGGTCACATAATGGAGTTAAGGATGGATTAATCTTTGAGTTCGAAGGGACCAATACGTGTGAAGCATTATTTTCAGGGAACATTAACATGAGAAACTAACATAATATTAGTCTTGTGGATAAGATATGCATAGCGTATCTCTTTTTGCAAGTGTGCCACTAACTACAGTTGGACGCCTCATAAATCCAGGCTCGACCACCACACACACAGTGTCACCAACTCATCATTTTATAACAAATTAAGTTCTAGTAGTGTTTTAAACACTAATAATCCTAACTAACTATTCTTTACATGCAAAACGAAAACAATAGCATAAAGTGAGATTCCTGTTTAAATGCAGAGTTTGGAAAGACTCAATAATACATAATTTTACCCTTATCTTAATAGATAATTGTTTCCAATAAACTCACATGTAATGCAAAATAATCATAAAATAAAATATAAATAAACATGTATAAATAAAAATATAAAAATATGTAATGCAATACATAAAGCATCCATATATAATAAAAATTAACAATATAAGAAAAATAAGTAAATAAATGTATAAAGTAAAAAAAAAGATACAAAAATAAATAAAGTCAATCATTACAAGAAAGTAATTAGACTAAGAAATTAATTAGGTTAAATAACTAGGAGATGAATACTATGTAATCAAAATATTAAGGCTGACTGTAAAATAAAAAATTTGAATGAAAGCATTTAAAGGGCTTAAAAGGAATGAGAAAGACCTTTTTATGTGAAATCCTTTATCCTAATTCTAACACAGCAAAGTTTTTAGTTGCGAGCCATGTCTACGATAAATTCTAACAAAGTTATAAGATTTTTAATCACTTCATCATAGGTCTTCTTAGGCTTTTCTTTTTTTAATCTTTTTTTTGGAAAATGAAAGAATAATTATATTATCATAGCAAAAGTTATTATAAGATTACAGTAATACAAAGTTTCTCTAAGTTATAAATAACTAAGATTATTTAAAATACTTGAAGATTCACTAAGTATATCAAGACAACATCTACTGTTACAAACACACAATTACAAGCACCATTTTGCTCTCATAGTGGCTGGTAGAAGATGATCAACTCTCTTGGCTATCATAATCCAATTTACAATGTTTTCGGCTATTTTGTACTTATCTTCCTCCCTTTAATTATGCAGATAACTATTTCTCTCCTTCTAAATCATATAAATGGTCGTGTTGAAAGCCACTTTCATTAAGAAAGCATTATGTTTTGCAGGCTTCGAATAGTTTACAAACCACCTTCGGGTATGTTTTGTAACATCCCATCATCATAAGGTACGTACCTGACATTCTGAGTGACATCTGAATACGTATCCCGTAAGAGTGACATGTTAGAGCACTCACATTACTAATTTAATCATGGCATCATCATTTAATACGTAAATGTCATAGTATTTTAAAAACTGAATTCCTCATTTCATTTCATAAAAACTGAATATTTACATTGTAAATTTTCAAATCATCCAAATATGTACATTATCAAAACTAAATACAAAACACGTTCAATACATGAGGAATTATAAAAAAACATTTATATTTAATCATTCAATCTCAGTTGACCGACCTTTGAGCCATTTCTCTTATCCAAAATATAAGAACTATGCTTCTTACAGAGTCTCTGTGTCACTAGTGTCCTCTCTCAGTCTTGAAATTTTAACGTTGCAATTTTGGTGAGTTTTGCGAACTTAATGAAGTAACCATTCTCGTTGGTTCACTCAATTTATATAACACATCAATACATGTAATCGCATAATTCACATCATTTTAGTTATCATGATGTAGTCTCACAGATCACTTTGTTTACAATTTTCATGTTCTCATTCAAATACAAGTCAACAGTATATTGCAATCATTCAAACATTACATGTAACATCCCATTCCCATACTAAGGGTTAAAATATTAAAATACGGTACATGTGAGATCAATGAGAGATTAAGAAAAATGCATTTCATGCTCAAGCATAACGTTAGCATACACGCACGTGAATTTAAGTTTTGACATACATTAAAATGCCTGTACATGCATTCATTGACATTTCCAAGTAATTGATTTGTCAATGTGATATTATTGAGAATTGTGATTTATTTGAATTGAAAACCGAAATTGGAGAAGTATAAATAGATGGATTAGAATTTTGATGAATTTTATAAAAATTTCCTAAAATTATGAGTATTTGTAGACTAGGAAAAATGCTAAGTGGCAAGTTAATTATGAATGAAAATAGAAATAAGAGTCAAATGATATTGGAGAAATTTTATAGATGACTTTAGAATTTTTGAGAAAATGATATTGAAAATTGGGAAACAATTGGAGTAAAATTTTAGAGTTAGTTGGACTAGTTAAATGAGAACTAGTTTAAAGCCTTAAAAGATGGATGAGTGACAAGTGTCACTTGCAAAGCCAATCTTAAAAGCCTACTACTATTATGTTCACTTAAAAGACCAAGTTACTGTTATGTTTTTGGATCTTGCTTTCTTCTTCAAGACTTGCTTCACCTTCTAGAAGCTTCATTACTTTCAGAAATGTCTCACCCTCATAATGCAAGCCTTGCTCTCATTTTTAGCTTGCTACCTCTTTTTGTTATCTTCTTCACTCTAATCGAAATACCTAACCCTGCAACTCTCGACTGATGATAATCGGGTGTTATTGGTAAGCTAGGGCTTACATGATTTGTGAAGAGTTGGACTTTTAAACAAGTAGGCAAATTTTTATGGTTCTTCATTGTTTTATATGATGAAGCATGCATCACGTTAGCTCACTGTTAAATGGTTATGAAATAGTGATATACATATTTGCTGAAAAGTGAGTGAGGAATTTTTTTGAGCATGTCGTATGTGTTGATTTTACAGATTTGATGATAAATATGTTATAAGATAGTGTTAAGATGATTTTTGGAGTTGAAAGATCAATGAAAGTGGGCATGAGAAGAGTGCAAAAAATATATGAAAAATTGATGAGTATCTACTATATTTTCTTTTTTTTTGTTTACGTGAATTTGTGGGTATTTTAGAAATAAACTGAAAATAAGTTTAGAGTTAAGTAAATCATAGAGTAAGGTTAAATCGTGATATAGAGAGGATTAAAATGATAAATTAAGATGAAATGAAATTGTAGAAAAATGAAAGAAGAAACGCAGAAAAACGGAAAGTGTAGAAAATGGTGAAAAATGCGTGAATGATGTTTGGTTGTTGATTATTGTGTTTTTATCTGGATTTTGGATTTGTTTGTGAATGATTTTAGTAGAATAGAAGTTGAAAATGGGGTAGATTTAAGTTAGAAATGTTGGTTTAAGAAAAAGAGAGGAAGAAGAAATGAAATCAGCTGCTTCGGAGGAGAAGAAGAATAGCACGATCGTACTTCTGCACGATCGTGACTTTGTAAAGAACTTGGAAAAGCATGATTGTGCTTCTGCACAATTGTGACTTTTCTAAAGAGTTCAAGAGTCACAATCATGCAACGAGCATGATCGTGACATTTGAAATGTATTGGAAAATCACAATCGTGCACTTATATGGTTACTGATGGGAGATAGATGCAAACATCCCTTGATCTTTTGACTATAACTTCTTCTCCCGACCTCCAAATGATATGAGATTTAAACCAAAAACTCATAACACATTGTTCTTCATCTCCACCAAAAATTATGATCATCTGAAATCATTTGGAAGAGATTGATTGATGAAATTGGGATGAAAATGATGAACAATTCTGGAATATTGATAACTGGAGTATTTTTCACTAATCATGCTTCGGTGTTTTGTCAATATATTGATCTGTAGTTATCTAAATGGAATGATTATTAATTAAGATTAAACTAGAGACATAGGGCTACAATTTTTCTAAAAAAAATCAAATTTCAATGCTGTCTCTAGAATTTCAGAATATGACTTGAAGTTGGGTATAGAATACTGTTACAGTTTAAGAACAATTCAAATTATTTGGAGTGTAAATTTTGGAATACTAAACCAGAGTGAATGATCTTAGTGTCATTAGAAACTTAAGATAATGGGAAACATTTTTCTAAAGAAAGTGTTCCCAAATTACTTCATTTTCTTGGTCAGAAAGAATAGGCAAATTGACCCGAAAGTATATTTCAAGAAAAATCCGAATTGATCAAATGAGTTATGAATTTTGATTCTAATGGTTTTGTTAAGGTGTAAACCTAAGTAAAAATTATACTTAGGTGAGTTTTGATATATGATTGATAATGTGACGAGAATAATGGAAAGATACCCGGAATTATCATTGAGCGTGTATTATACATTACACATATATATATGTGTAAAACTAAATATTTATGTGATTGTGCAATTAATAATGTGTATGCAATGTGTGAATTGCATAATTTTGATGTGCAGGATAAACGTCCACATTGTTTTCATATCATGGAAGCTAATGCTAAGTTGGAGTGTACTGTGAGTAACCTAGACGGTCTCACTTAAATATTTGTTTGTATTAAATTCTGTATTAGACTATTTTGTGAAATTGATTGTGTGGATTCTGGACTTTGAAAGTCCGAGGCATTTGATGCATGAACTATATGTATTGGAAGTGGTCCTTATATGTGAATTTGACTGAAATAAGTATAATCAACATTTTATGTTGAATGCCAGACCAAGGTCCGATGATAAATGTGTTCTGAATGTGAAACTGAAATCTAATGACTGTAAAAAATATGTAAATGTGAAACATTCCATTATATGAATGCATGAAAGATAAAGGCAGTTGTAATCAGAGTCACCAATGAAAAGAGCTTAAGCTCATAATATGATAAGAGCCTCTGGCTCAGTTGTGAATGTAGCCGTCATTTACTAAGGGATATGGGATATTATCTAATACAGCTCGGTATCCATAAGAGATATGAGCTAGTAAAAAGGCACTCGGTCAAAAAAATAATAAATAAAAGTGAGTCTCATGTGCATTGCATTTATAATTGATATATATGTTTTAAATGATCAAAATGATTTGTTCAGCTGCTCTGAATGTGATATGTGATGCTACATGATAAATGAAGTGATGTGAATTATATAAATATATGATGGTGTTATATGATTTGAGTGAATCATCGAGGATAGTTAACTCACTGAGTTCGCAAAATTCACTAAAATTGTAATATTGTTTTTCAAGCTTAGAGGAGTTACCCTCTTGGGTAAACGGAAGTCTAACTATTGCTTTCGAGTAAGAGATAGAAGTTGGGATCAGTGAGCGCTTGCATATATATTTCATTGTTTTGTATCAAAATGTGTATTCACAAATACTGTATAAAGTGTATATGAATAATTTTATAATGTAATGACATTATGACTAAAATGTATTGTATCAAAAATGGGCCCAAGTGACTAGTGAAATTTTGATGAGTTGCATATTGGCTGTAACTTTTGAGTTTGAAAATGTTTATGAATAAAAGGGCGCTAAATTGATTATTGATTTTTCCGTATATGCATGTGTTATTTTAAAAAAATATTTTGTCATTAGTTTGATTGACTGACTGTTCTAGCATGCCACTATTGCGAGGTATGTACTCAAACTTCACTTAGGATGTCGGGTACGTGTTTTGTGAGAGTGGGGTGCTATATTACATGTTAAATGTATATGCAATGCATATGAGACTCACTTTCATTTTTTTCTTTGTTATGACCGAGTGCCTTTGTACTAGCAGATATCCCTTGTGGATACCGATCTTGTATCAGATAATGTCTCATATCCCTTAGTGGATATCGGGTACAGTAACAACTGAGTCATAGGCTCTTATCACATTATGAGCTTTAAGCTTTTTTTACTGGCGACTCCGATCACAACTACCTTTATCTTTCATGCATTCATGTAATGAAATGCATCACATTCACATTCACATTTATCTTCAGACTTTGGTCTGCCATTCCACATATGTATTGAAAATCATTTATTTCGTCAGATTCACATATAAGGAGTACTTCCCATATCACATTCATGCATCAAACGCCTCGTACATTCAATGCCCAGAATCAACACAATCAAGTTCACATTCATAAGATAATTTAGAACATAAATTAAAACAAACAATTAATTAAATGGGACCATCTAGGTCACTCACATATTGCTCTAGGTTGACGCTCTAAATGCTCCTCTATATCATGCAATATACATTTACACATATCACAAATTTGTATAATTATACAAGTACTCCTTTATGCACGTATGTATATATGGATCATGTACTATGCATGCTCAATGACAATCCTAGATTTTTTTTCTTTTTTCCCTCATCACATGATCATTCATATGTAAAAGCTTACATAAATATAATTTGAACTTAGGTTTACACCTTAATAAAACAAATTGAATCTAAGTTCATAACTCAATTGATCATTCCAACTTTTTCTAAAAATAGATTTTGGGGTCCGTTTTGCATGGTCATTAAGACAAAGAAAATGAAGTATTTAGGCATCACCTTCTTCTAAAAAAATGTTCCCATTTATCTTAAGTTTTTAATGATACCAAGTTCTCACAATTTGGTTCATTATTCTACAAGTTATTTACAAAATATTTTAGACTGTACTCAAACTGTAACAATACTTTGTACTCAAATTCAAGCCAGGTTTTGAAATTCTTAAAGATAGAATTAAAATTCGATTCCTCCATGAAATTTGTAACCATATGTCTTTAGTTTAATATAAACAAAAAATCTCATTTAGATATCTACAAATCAATATATAGCCAAAATACCAATGTCTATTCAGTGAAAATGCTCATTTAATAATATTCTAGCACACTTTATCATTTTCATCCTAAACTCATCAATCAATCCTATCCTAATGAATTTAGATGGCCATGAATTTTGGTGGAGAGGAAAAATAATGTGTGAGGAGTTTGGGGTTCAAATTTCAAGTCATTTGGAAGTCAGGAGAAGAAGTTATAGGCAAAAGAATGAAGGATAATTGCAACTGTCACGTATGGTCAGGATCATGCTTGTGCACGATCATGCACTGTGAGACGCTTCCTCATTGTCACGATCGTGCTCGTGCATGATCATGAAAAATCCTCACTTATCTTCTCCGACTCCAGGTGGCTCCACAGAGGTTTCCAAACTACAAAATTTTCATTTCTTCTTCCTCTCTTTTGCTAAATCCAACATTTCTAACTTATATATATTATTTTCTCTTCATTTCGACTCCCATTCAGCTCAACTCATTCACAAACAAATCATCTATCACAAAAACCAAAAACAGAATATTCATATATGCATATTCATCCTAGCTTTTGTACTTCTTCATTTTTTGCAATTCTTCATTTTCTTTACCTCCTTCATTTACGTCTCACTATTACCTTAATCCTTCCTATAGCACGACATCATATCACTCTTTGTTTTCCTTAACTTTAGAATCATTTTAGTTCATCTCTAAAACGCTCAAAGAGATTCGCATAATAACAGTAAAAACAAAGCATACGTGTATCAACAGCAAAATAGAGCATACACATATAATTTCTCTAAGAAATTTTCTGCACTATTTTTATACATGCTTTCAATAATCTTTCTATTCCAAACTAATCTTTACAGCAATTCGTAAAATATTAATCATCAAAACACACAACCAAGACATCAATATTTTCATCCTTTATCCACGGTGCACATGTATAATAACCTCTATTCTCATATTCATGTAATATCAATTAAACACCATATTTGTTTCATATTCATACCACTCATGAGAATTAACATATTACTTACTTGTTAAAACTTCAAGTCCTTCAAAAACACTAAGAAGCCCTAACTCCTCATGTAACCTACGTACATCATTGTGGAGGTTGGCAGGTTTCAATTTCTTGTGGCAAATGGAGAAAACAATAAGGTGGGAGTAGCAAGTGAGAGATGAGAAACCTAGATTTAACGTTGATGGAAGTTGGTGAGAAAAATCCATGAAGAAGATGAAGAAAACCGTGAAGAAGAAGAAAGCAAGATAATTGTGAAATAAAGACTAAGTTTGGCAGGTGACCTATAACCTCACTTAGTTCTCTATTTCCCTCTAATTTTTACTCTAATTGTCTTCCAAATTTTCAATATCATTTTCTCACAAATTCGAATATCATTAGCCAATTATGTCAGTTGTCATTTTATACTTATTTCTACTACCATTTATCAATTGACTTGTCACTTGGCATTTTTTAAGTCCAAAAATACTCAAAATTTTGAAAATTTCCCAAATTTCACCATAAATTCCAAATCAATAAATATTATCACCAAATCAATTTTCAACACATATAAACCACAATTCTCTACATATTCACATTTATAAATCAATCATACCCGAAAAATGTCAATGAATGCATGTACAATCATTTTAATATGCAAAAATCAATATTCACATGTGTATGTATGCTATATTATGCATGAGTATGAAATGCACTTTCTAACTTCTCAATAAACTCTCCTATACACTATTCTAAGGTTCTAGCCCCTAATATAGGATATTGGGATATTACAATTCTCCCCTCTTAAAAAGATTTCGTCCTCAAAATTCTTACCTAATGGTTTGAACAGGTGGAGATATTGTCTCTTTATAAGATCCTCCATTTTCCAAGTTGTGTTCTCAGTCGAGTGATTCCTTTAAATGACTTTCACCAATGGAATTACTCGATTTCTCAGCTATTTTGTTTGATATCCCACTATTTTGATCGGCTCCTCAACATAACTTAAGTTACTAGCAACTTTAATCTCTTGATTCGGTAACACATGCGTCAAATCAGATCGGTATCTTTTGAGTATATTCACATGAAATGTATTATGTAGCTGAGACATCTCATTCGGTAAAGCTAACTTATATGCCAATAGTCCTATCCTCTCAATAATCTCATAAGGGCCAATATACCTAGAGCTCAGCTTGTCCTTTTTACCAAACCTTGGTGCTCTTCACTAAGGTAATACTCTTAGAAACATTCTGTCTTCTACATTGTATTCCATATCCCTTCAATGCTGATCTAGATAACTCTTCTATCGATCCTGAGCCACTTTAATTTGACTTCGGATCAATTTCACCTTATCCACAGTATCTTGTGTCAGTTCTGGGCCTTCAACCATTCTCAAGCCCTCTTCATCCTAATATAGAGGTGATCGACAGTTTCTGTCATATAATGCCTCATATGATGCCATTCCGATACTACTGTGATAATGATTATTATAAGCAAATTCTATCAGTGCTATATACTGATTCCAAGCTCCTTGAAACTCTAATGCACATGCCCTGAGTATATCCTCAATAGTATTGATTGTCCTCTCACTCTGTTCATCTGTTTGAGGATGATATACAGTACTAAAATTTAACTTTATACTTATAGTTGACTACAAACTCTTTCAAAATCTCGAAGTAAATATGGGATCCTTGTCTGATATAATAGACACTGGCATCCCATGCAATCTAACCACCTCTTTCACATATCTCCGAGCCAACTGATCTAGTGAATTATTCTCTCTCACTGGTAAAAAATAGGTCGACTTAGTAAATCGGTCCATCACAACCCATATAGCATCATTTTGCCTCAGAGTCTTAGGCAATCCCATAATGTAATCCATAGTAATTCGTTCCCATTTTTAGTCTAGAATAGGCAATAAATGTAACTTTCCAATCAGAACTTGATGCTCAGCCTTAACCTGTTGGCATGTTATACACTTAGAAACATATTTTGCTACTTGCTTCTTCATTCTAGGTCACCAGAAATGTTGCTTCAATGTATTATATATCCCGGTGGTACCAGAATGTATAACATAAGTTGCCATATGAGCTTCCTCTAGAATTTCCTTTCTCAGATCATCCATATTAGGCACACACAACCTCTGCTTTAACCACAATGTCTCATCTCTCAGTTCAAACTCAGAATCCAGTTTCATTTTTAACTTTTTAATGAGCTTCACCAAATTGGGATCTTTATTCGTACTTTTCTAATTCTGTCATGCAATGTCAGTCTTAGCTTTAATGTAGCTACTAATGACTCATTCTGCTCTAGATTCAACTCCACATTCAGAGCTCTAAAATGAATTAAGCTTGGTAATTTCGATACCTGAATCTGAGCTACATTGCTATTCGACTTTCTACTTAAAGCATCAGCCACCACATTAGCCTTCCTCAGATGATACTCAGTTGTGCAATCATAGTCTTTTAATAACTCTATCCATCTCCTCTATCTCATATTCAATTCTTTCTAACTTAACAGATACCTCAAACTCTTATGATCAGTGTATATCTGGAATGTCTCTCTATACAAATAATGTCTCCATATCTTCAGAGCAAAAACAACTACAGTAAGCTCTAAATTATGTACTGGATAATTAATCTTGTGAGACCTTAGTTGTCTCGATACATAGGCTATCACTTATTATACTACATCAATACATATCCTAATCCTTGATGCGAAGCATCACTGTATACTACATATCTACTAATTCCCGATGGAATAGCTAACACCGGTGTTGTAGTCAATTGATGCTTCAATTCCTTAAAACTCTTTTGACAATCATCATTTCATCTGAATGCTACATTCTTCCTTAGAAGTTTAGTCAGAGGGGATGAGATTAATGAGAACCCCTCGACAAACCTTCGGTAATATCTGGCTAATCCTAGAAAACTCAAGATTCTGATACATTTTTTAGAGTTTCCCACTTCATCACCGCCTCTACCTTCTTTGGATCCACTTGTATGCCTTGTCTAGATACTATATGACCCAGAAATACTACTTGATCTAACCAAAATTTGCACTCACTGAATTTGCCATACAGTTGTTTCTCCCTCATAACCTGTAAGATCACTCTCAAATGCTCAGCATGTTCTTCTCTACTCTTTTAATACACTAGGATGCCATCAATAAACATAATTACAAATCAATCCAGGTAGGGATGAAATACCTTATTCATCAAAGCCATAAATGCAGCTAGGGCATTAGTTAACCCAAATGGCATTACTAAGAACTCAAAATGCCCATACCTGCTCCTGAATGAACTTTTCGGCATATCAGTCTCTACTATCTTCAACTGATAGTACCCAGATCTCAAGTCTAACTTAGGAAACGCCTGAGCTCCTTGCAACTAACAAATCATCAATTCTAGGCTACAGGTACTTGTTATTCACTGTTACCCAATTTCATTGCCTATAATCAATGCATAATCTCAGAGTTCCATCTTTCTTCGAGTTCCATCTTTCTTCTTTACAAATAAGACTGGAACTCCCTAAGGTGAAACACTGAGTTTAATGAAACTCTTTTCTAGCATCTCATATAATTGAGCCTTCAACTCCTTTAGTTCTATGCCATCCTATATGGAGGAATAGATATAGAAGCAGTACTTGGAACCAAATTGATCGTAAACTCTGTTTTCTGATCTAGAGATAAACCAGATAACTCGGCGAGAAACACATCCAGGAATTCCTTAACAACAAGAATGTCCTGTACATTCTGCTCAGCTTGAGTATCACTAATGTAGGCCAGATAAGCCTCACATCCCTTTGCATCAACCTTAAAGCACTTATAAATGAAATCAGCCTGGTTGGTACTGCTTGACTAATACCCCAGAAAATTGCTCTTGATTGATTAGGAGATTCTAATATCACCTCCTTAGTATAGCAGTTCATAATAACCCTATGAGCAATGAGCCAATCCATGCCTAGGATAATATCTATCTCCCTTAACTGTAGTATGATCAAGTCTGTCTCCAATTTTGCCTAGTCAATTCGAATCAAGCACCTCTTACAGAATTCTCCTATTACTGTAGTACTACCAATCAAAGTACTCACCTTTAATCTATACTTCAATTACTTTCTATCATAATGCAATCTAGATGCCAGATGTGATGCGATAAAAGAATGCAAAGATCTAGGATCTAGCAATGCAAATGCTTCATAAGCAAAAATAAGTAATGCACCTACAATGACATCCGAGGGATCCTGAGCCTCCTGTCTGGTCAGGGAGGTCAGGGCATAAACTCTAACTTGAGACTACGATTGGTTGCTTCGCATCTCAGTACTGATAATAGAACTCCCAAAGCTCACTCTACCTCGACCATGTCCTCTCTGTCCAGACCCACTAGCTCGGCTCTGCTAGACAGTAGCTTCACTCACGGATCCCCCTCTCACACCAAACTAGGCTCCAGCAACAACATGACAATCTCTGATTTTGTGCTCAAGAAAGCCACATCGGAAACAAACTCCTGATAATGTCCAGCACTCACCACCGTGCTTCTTCCCAAAGTGCTCACAAGTGGGTAACTGACTCGCTACTGCTCCTCTTCCACTACCAAACTGCATAAAGCTACCCCTTTATTTGAACCCTAACTATTTTGATCTAGCCGGTGGTCGAAAAGATTTATTTTGGAATTTACTAAACCTTCTTCTAGAACTTCCCTGAACTTCACTGGGCCTCTTCATTCGGGACTCCTGTCTATACTCTGCGTCTGTTTTTACTTCTGCGTCTGCGTATGCTTTTTCTTTTGTGTCTGCGTCTGTATTTTGCGTCTGCGTCTGCTTTTCATTTTGCGTCTGCGTCTGCTTTTCATTTTTCGTCTGTGTCTGCT